>WNYA01000057.1:169423-291183 GCA_019512145.1 Engystomops pustulosus
TATTTTCAATCCTTGCCCTCCATGATTTGTGGTGTTTGCATACCTTCACACATGTATTAGGTTTTCCTGGTTATTGCAGCTCTGAGGATACTCTGAAGCATTTGGGAATTTTCTCGATAAAACAGGTAAGTGTTGATGCTGCAGCACTGTGCTGGCGAAATCATTAGTCAAATGGTAATGTGATGACATTTTTTCCCCGTCATAATCGACCTGGTGACATCCGATACCTTCTAGCCAGTTTCCTTGCCCTCCCTGAGATTTGGTGTTTGCATACCTTCACACAATAATTGGTTTGCGTTTATTTGCAGCTCTGAGGATACATCTGAAGAATGGGCAATTTTATCGACACTAAACGGTAAGTGTTGATGCGAGCACTGTTCTTGCGGAAAAAATTAGTCAATAATGGTTAATGTGAGACAATTTTTCCCCGTCATTCGACCTGGTGACAGCGCTACTCATAGCCAGTCTTGTTGATCTTTCAATCTTGCCCTCCCATGAGATTTGGTTGTTGGTTCATACCTTCAACAATAATGGTTTTTCCGGTTTATTTGCAGCTCTGAGGATACATCTGAAGATTGAGGATTTTCTCGACATCAAAGGGTAAGTGTTTGATGCTGCAGCAAGTTCTGCGGAATCATTAGATCAAATGGTTAAGTGATGACAATTTTTTTCCCCGTCATACGACACTGGTGACATGCGCTACTCTAGCCAGTCTTGCCCTCCCATGAGATTTGGTGTTTGCATACCTTCACACAATAATGTTTTCCGGTTTATTTGCAGCTCTGAGGATACATTGAAGATGAGGGAATTTTCTCGACATAAACAGGTAGTGTTTGACTGGCAGCACTGTGCTTGCGGAAATCATTAGTCAAATGGTTAGTGAGACAATTTTCCCCGTCATATCGACACTGGTGACTGAGCTACTTAGCCAGTCTTGCCCTCCATTGAGATTTGGTGTTTGCATACCTTCACACAATAATGTTTCTGGTTTATAGCAGCTCTGAGGATACATCGAGATGGGAATTTCTCGACATAAACAGGTAGTTTTGATGCTGCAGCACTGTGCTTGCGGAAATCATTGTCAAATGGTTTAATGTTGACAATTTTCCTCCGTCATATCGACACTGGTGACATGCGCTACTCTAGCCAGGTGCTTGCCTCCCTTGAGATTTGGTGTGTGCATACCTTCACAATATGTTTTCAGGTTTATTTGCAGCTCTGAGGATTCATCTGAAGATGGGAATTTCTCGACATAATGGGAAGTGTTTGATGCTGCAGCACTGTGCTTGCGGAAATAATTAGTAAATGGTTAATGTGATGCAATTTTTTCCCCGTCATATCGACACTGGTGAATGCGCTACTCTAGCCGTATGTCTGTCCTCTCCTCCTGAGATTTGGTGTTTGCTACCTTCAGAAGTAATGGTTTCCGGTTTATTTGCAGCTCTGAGGATACATCTGAAGAATAGGGAATTTTCTCGACATAAAACGGTAAGGGTTTGATGCTGCAGCACTGTGCTTGCGAAATCATTAGTCAAATGGTAATGTGATGACAATTTTTCCCCGTCATATCGACACTGGTGACATGCGCTACTCTAGCCAGTCCGACTGATCTTTCAACCTTGCCCTCCCTTGAGATTTGGTGTTTGCATACCTTCAGTAAGTAATGGTTTCCGGTTTATTTGCAGCTCTGAGGATACATCTGAAGCATTGGGAATTTCTTCGACATAAACAGGTAAGTGTTTGATGCTGCAGCACTGTGCTTGCGGAAATCATTAGTCAAATGGTTAATGTGATGACAATTTTTTTCCGTCATATCGACACTGGTGACAGGCGCTACTCTAGCCAGTCTTGCCCTCCCATGAGATTTGGTGTTTGCATACCTTCACACAATAATGGTTTCCGCGTTTATTTGCAGCTCTGGGTACATCTAAGAATGAGGGAATTTTCTCGACATAAACAGTCGTTTTTGATGCTGTGCACTGTGCTTATGGAAATCATTAGTCAATGTTAATGTGATGACAATTTTTTCCCCGTCATATCGACACTGGTGACATGCGCTACTCTAGCCAGTCTTTCTGATCTTTCAACCTGCCCTCCTATAATTGGTGTGTTCTGTTTCAGCTACACAGTAATGGTTTCTGTTTATTTGAGTCTGAGGATACATCTGAAGCATTTGGGGAATTTTCTCGACATAACAGGTAAGTGTTTGATGCTGCAGCACTGTGCTTGCGAAAACATTAGTCAATGGTCAATGTGATGACAATTTTTTCCCCGTCATATCGACACTGGGACATACGCTACTCTAGCCAGTCTTGCCCCCCCCATGAGATTTGGTGTTTGCATACCTTCACACAATAATGGTTTTTTGTTTATTTGCAGCTCTGATGATACATCTGAGAAATGAGGAATTTATCGACTATAAACGGGTAAGTGTTTGATGCTGTAGCAGACTGTTTGCGGAAATCATTAGTCAAATGGTTAATGTGAGACAATTTTTTCCCCGTCATATCGACACTGGGGACATGAGCTACTCTAGCCAGTCTTGTCTGTTTCACCTGCCCACCTGAGATTTGGTGTTTGATACCTTCACACAGTAATGGTTTCTGGTTTATGCAGCTCTGAGGATACATTGAAGAATGAGGGAATTTTTCGACATAACGGTAAGTGTTTGATGCTGCAGCACTGTTCTTGCGGAAATCATTAGTCAAATGGTAATGTGAGACAATTTTTCCGTCATATCGACACTGGTGACATGCACTACTTAGCCAGTCTTGTTATCTTTCAACCTGCCCTCCCATGAGATTTGGTTGTTTGCATACCTTCACAAAATAATGGTTCCGGTTTATTGCAGCTCTGAGGATACATCTGAAGAATGCGGGAATGCTGACATAACAGGTACGTTTTGATGCTGTGAGCACTGTGCTTATGGAAAATCATTAGTCAAATGGTTAATGTGATGACAATTTTTCCCGTCATATCGACACTGGTGAATGCGCTACTCTAGCCAGTCTTTTGTCTGATCTTTCAACCTCTCCCTTAAATTTGGTGTTTGCATACCTTCACAAGTATGGTTTGGTTTATTTGCAGCTCTGAGGATACATCTGAAGCATTTTGGAAATTTTCTGACATAAACGGGTAAGTGTTTGATGCTGCAGCACTGTGCTTGCGAAATCATTAGTCAAATGGTCAATGTGATGACAATTTTTTCCCCGTCATATCGACATGGTGACATGCGCTACTCTAGCCAGTCTTGCCTCCCATGAGATTTGGTGTTTGCATACCTTACACAATAATGTTTTTTGGTTATTTGCCAGCTCTGAGGATACATCGAAAATGGGAATTTTCGACATAAAAGGTAAGTTTTGATGCTGAGCACTGTCTTGCGGAAATCATTAGTCAAATGGTTAATGTGAGACAATTTTTTCCCCGTCATATCGACACTGGTGACATGAGCTACTCTAGCCAGTCTTTCTGATTTTTCACCTCCCACCTTGAGATTTGGTGTTTGCATACCTTCACACAAGTAATGGTTTCTGGTTTATATGCAGCTCGAGGATACATCTGAAGAATGAGGGAATTTTTTCGACATAAACGGGTAAGTGTTGATGCTGCAGCACTGTCTTGCGGAAATCATTAGTCAAATGGTAATGTTGACACATTTTTCCCCGTCATATCGACACTGGACATGCGCTACTCTAGCCAGCTTGTCTGATCTTCAACTTGCCCTCCCCTGAGATTTGGTGTTTGCATTCATCACACAATATGGTTTCTGGTTTATTTCAGCATCTGAGGATACATCTGAAGAATGAGGGAATTTTCTCGACATAAAGGTAGTGTTTGATGCTGCAGCACTGTGCGGGAAACATTAGTCAATGGTTAATGGATGACAATTTTTTCCCCGTCATATCGAACACTGGTGACATGCGCTACTCTAGCCAGTCTGTTGATCTTTCAACTTGCCCTCCTATTAGATTTGGTGTTTGCACCTTCACACAAGTAATGTTTTTCGGTTTATTTGCAGCTCTGAGGATACATCTGAAGAATGAGGAATTTTCTCGACAAAACAGGTAAGGTTTGATGCTGCAGCACTGTGCTTGGAAATCATTAGTCAAATGGTTAATGTGAGACAATTTTTTCCCCGTCATATCGACACTGGTAGATGCATGGCTACTCTAGCCAGTCTGTCTGATTTTTCAACCTTGCCACCATGAGAATTTGGTGTTTGCATACCTTCACACAATAATGGTTTCCGGTTTATTTGCAGCTCTGAGGATACATCTGAAGAATGAGGGAATTTTCTGACATCAAAGGTAAGTGTTTTGATGCTGCAGCACTGTGCTTGGAAATCATTAGTCAAATGGTGTGATGACAATTTTTTCCCGTCATATCGACACTGGTGACATGGCCTACTCTAGCCAGTCCTCTGATCTTTCAACCTTGCCCTCCCTTGGATTTGGTGTTTGATACCTCATAAGTAATGGTTTCCGGTTTATTTTGCAGCTCTGAGGTACATCTGAAGCATTTGGGAATTTCTTGACATAAATGGGTAAGTGTTTGATGCTGCAGCACTGTGCTTGGAAATATTAGTCAATGGTCAATGGATGACAATTTTTTCCCCGTCATATCGACACTGGTGACAGCACTACTCTAGCCAGTCTTGCCCCCTCCCTTGAGATTTGGTGTTTGCATACCTTCACACAATAATGTTTTCCGGTTTATTTGCAGCTCTGAGGATACATCTGAAGCATTTGGGAATTTTTCTTGACATCAATGGGTAAGTGTTTGATGCTGCAGCACTGTGCTTGCGAAATATTAGTCAATGGTTAATGTGATGACAAATTTTTTCCCCGTATATCGACACTGGTGACATGCGCTACTCTAGCCAGTCTTGTCTGATCTTCACTTGCCCTCCCATGAATTTGGTGTTTGCATACTTCAGTAGTAATGGTTTCCGTTTATTTGCAGCTCTGAGGATACATCTGAAGATGGAGGGATTTTCTCGACATAACAATGGGTAAGTGTTTGATGCTGCAGCACTGTGCTTGCGGATATCATTAGTCAAATGGTTAATGTGGACACATTTTTTCCCCGTAATTCGACACTGGTGCATGCGCTCTAGCCAGTCTTGCCCACCGGAGATTTGGTGTGTTTGCATACCTTCACAATAATGTTTTCCGGTTTATTTGCAGCTCTGAGGATACATGCTGAAGAATGGGATTTTCTCGACATAAACAGGTAAGGTTTATGCTGCAGCACTGTGCTTATGGAAATCATTAGTCAAAGGTTGTTGATGACAATTTTTTCCCCGTCAATCGACACTGGTGACAGCGCTACTCTAGCCAGCTACTGATCTTTCAACCTTGCCCTCCCTTGAGATTTGGTGTTGCATACCTTCAGTAAGTAATGGTTTCCGGTTTATTTGCAGCTCTGAGGATACATCTGAAGCATTTGGGAATTTTCTCGACATAAACAGGTAAGTGTTTGATGCTGCAGCATGTGCTTGCGGAAATCATTAGTCAAAGGTTAATGTGATGACAATTTTTTCCCCGTCATATCGACACTGGTGACATGCGCTACTCTAGCAGTCTTGTCTGATCTTTTAACCTTGCCCTATTGAGATTTGGTGTTTGCATACCTTCAAAAGTAAGGTTTTTCGGTTATTTGCCAGTCTGAGGATACATCTGAAGATTTGGAATTTCTCGACATAAACGGTAAGTGTTTGATGCTGCAGCACTGTGCTTGCGAAATATTAGTCAAATGTCATGTGATGACATTTTTTCCCCGTCATATCGACACTGGTGAAAGCGCTACTCTAGCCAGTCTTGCCCTCCCTGAGATTGGTGTTTGCATACCTTACACAATAATGGTTTCTGGTTTATTTGCAGCTCTGAGGATACATCTGAAGATTGGGAATTTCTCTGACATACAGGTAAGTGTTTGATGCTGCAGCATGTGCTTGCGGAAATCATTAGTAAATGGTTAATGTGATGACAATTTTTTCCCCGTCATATCGACACTGGTGACATGCGCTACTCTAGCCAGTCTTTGATCTTTCCTCTGCCTCCCATGATTTGGTGTTTGCATACCTTCACACAATAATGGTTTTTTGGTTATTTGCAGCTCTGAGGATACATCGAAGAATGGGAATTTCGACATAACGGGTAAGTGTTTGATGCTGCAGCACTGTGCTTGCGAAATATTAGTCAAATGGTAATGTGATGACAATTTTTTCCCCGTCATATCGACACTGGTGACATGCGCTACTCTAGCCAGTCTTGCCCTCCCATTGAGATTTGGGTGTGCATACCTTCACACAAGTAATTTCCGGTTTATTTGAGCTCTGAGGATACATCTGAAGAATGAGGGAATTTCTCCGACATAAACAGGTAAGTGTTTGATGCTGCAGCACTGTGCTTGCGGAAATCATATAGTCAAATGGTTAATGTGAGACAATTTTTTCCCGTCATATCGACACTGGTGACATGAGCTACTCTAGAGTCTTGTCTGATTTTCAACCTTGCCCACCTTGAGATTTGGTGTTGCATACCTTCACACATAATGGTTTTCTGGTTTATTGCAGTCTGAGGATACATTGAAAAATGAGGGAATTTTCTCGACATAAACGGTAAGTGTTTGATGTGCAGCACTGTGCTTGCGGAAATCATTAGTCAAATGGTAATGTGATGACAATTTTTTCCCCGTCATATCGACACTGGTGACATGCGCTATCTCAGCCAGTCTTCTGATTTCAACCTGCCTCCCTTGAGATTTGGTGTTTGCATACCTTCAGTAAGTAATGGTTTCGGTTTATTGCAGCTCTGAGGATACATCTGAAGCATTGGGAATTTTCTCGACATAAAAGGTAAGTGTTTGATGCTGCAGCACTGTGCTTGCGGATATCATATGTAAATGGTTAATGTGATGACCATTTTTTCCCCGTCATATCGACACTGGTGCCATGCGCTACTCTAGCCAGTCTTGCCCTCCCATGAGAGTTGGTGTTTGCATACCTTCACACAATAATGTTTTCCGGTTTATTTGCAGCTCTGAGGATACATCGAAGAATGAGGGAATTTTCTCGACATAAACAGGTAAGTGTTGAGTGCAGCACTGTCTTGCGGAATCATTAGTCAAATGGTTAATGTGAAACAATTTTTTCCCGTCATATCGACACTGGTGGCATGCGCTACTCTAGCCAGTCATGCGTCTTTCAAACTTGCCCTCCCTGAGATTGGTGTTTGCATACTACGTAAGTAATGGTTTCCGGTTATTTGCAGCTCTGAGGATACATCTGAAGCATTTGGGAATTTTCTCGACATAAAAGGTAAGTGTTGATGCTGCAGCACTGTGCTTGCGGAAATCCATTAGTCAAATGGTCAATGTGAGGACAATTTTTTCCCCGTCATATCGACACTGGTGACATGCGCTACTCTAGCCAGTCTTGCCTCCCATGAGATTTGGTGTTGCATACCTTCACACAGTAAGGTTTCCGGTTATTTGCAGCTCTGAGGATACTTGAAGACTGAGGAATTTTCCGCTAATAAACAGGTACGTTTGTTTGATGCTGTAGCACTGTGCTTATGGAAATCATTAGTCAAATGGTTTAATGTGATGACAATTTTCCCGTCATATCGACACTGGTGACATGCGCTACTTAGCCAGTCTTGTCTGATACTTTCAATCTTGCCCTCCATCATGCAGAATTTTGGTGGGATTTTTTAGTTTTTTTTCAAAAGAAATTTTATTGGGTTTGCACAATATCCATAGTATCAATTCATACAAAAAAATTATTTTTCTGTCTTTTTCTTTCTCCCTTAGGAACAACATAGGACTAGCCATATAGTAGTTGCACATCACATCCAGACCTTCCAATTTGAAACATCAAACAGTGTTTTACGATTTAACGTATATAATTTAACGTACATAATCAAACGTTTTCCTCAGGATTACTTATAAACATATTCAAATTGATGGCATTAATTTGAACCATATATAAACACCTTAACCCCGCAAGCTAGCCTCCCCCCTCCATTAGCCCCTCCCCCTCCCCAAGCTCCCACCCCCCCCAACAAAAAAAAAAAAAAAAAAAAAAAAAAAAATTTAAAAATAAACAATAAAGATTTCTGCTGTCTTCTCTCTTCCCTTCTCTCTCTTCGCCTTTCTCTCTTCCCCCACTGTACACTATCCCAATAATCGCGTATTCTCTCTTAATATTGCACATTCACCTATTCTAGATCCCTTTTTGATTGATCCAAGATTGCCATGAGAACTTAAACCTTTCATATCCTCTTACCTTCCCTATTTCATTTAGCCCTGCCAAATGTGTTATTAACCACTCTGTTTCGACCATAACATACCATGGGGGTTGTAAGGTCTTTGAATCCAATTTTCTTTAATAACACTGAAACTATTAATCTTGCCAAGGATACAATTTTTTCTTATGAACATATGCCTTGTTTTATGTAATCATGTTACATTTTCCAAAAGGCCCAAATGCACCCGTGGAAACGAAAATGAGTAAATCTACCTCCATGTATTTATTATTTCAAATCAGATATAACGGAGCCCCCCGAATTTATAGGCTGTGTGCAAAACCCCACAAATATGAATGTCATCGGTTCCCTCTCCGCATTACCCACACTTGTTGCAAACTATACACCTTTGGGACGAACTTAGATAGTATTTTAGAGGGTTGTGAAATAGAGTCTATGTAGATAAATATATGGGATAACCAAACGAACGTGAAAAATACCTCTGAATAACCGTATCTCTTAACCTATTTACCACCCATAATTATGTTCAATTGAGATTCTCAGTTCCCTCCCCCCTACTTATTTCGTGTACTTTCTGTCCACGTAATGGCGTGATTCTTTTTTTTGTTGTCTCTTTTTTTTCTTCGGTATGGCCAAACCGGAGTAAATTTTTACTCTTAAACTGGTCCCCATCATTGTCCTGCTTCGCTATCAATAATGGGGAAGTGGCTGCAGAACGTTTTTGCGACTTCTCACTGTTGCCCAACCATGGAGACTGTGTAGGTAGTATAAAGGAATGGCCATAGCTAACCCCAAATTGCTTGATACTGTTAAAGTTTTAATACCGTCCATTATCGAAATCTGATACCTTTATTTAATACCTTGTCTTCCATTTTGTATAATTACAACCCGGGACAACCCGGCCCATTTTCCTATTTCTCCCACATAGGAGTATACTTGGTTCTAACCCTTCATATTTTTTCCTTCTGGAGCTCCCTCCGAACTTGAAGCATTAATTGGAAGTATATTTAAGGGAGGGGGAACCCTTTTAGATTACTTCCACAGTGTTCCGCCTCTTAGAATTTCATTTCCAGATATATAATTGAGGTAGAATGGTGCTTTTTTTAACCCCCCACAAGACAGGGGATGGAAATCCCATGTAGACAGAATTAGCTTGAGATATTCTATAATGGTTCGCATATCATCCGGAATTCAAATCCCCCACCTTTTTCACTATGGGGACCAAAACGTCATTCTGTCCATCTTAAGGAAGGCTGTGGTGCTTCTGCTCTCGTCCAGCCAGTTCTCCTCCGCATACTCTTATCCAAACCTTCTCACTTCTGATTTTAAAAAATCTTATCTGGAACTATTATTGGAGATGATGATAAAAACATTAGTAGAATCCTTCGACAGTAGTATCAATTAATGAGAGCAATTCTCCCTAGCATGAAATTAATCGGTAACTTTTTCCCACAACTGGAACTTGTTTTTTTCGCTAAATCATCTATTTTTACGAATCCTAAACTCACTATTGGGATAATGTTTTGTATCTATAAATTCCGTAAGTCCTCTGAATATTAATCCCTACAGTAACCTGGTACTATTCGCTCCCCCTTACTGATATTACTACATTTTCTTTGGAGCAAAGATGACACATGGATGGTCATATGGCGAATCCAGGCGTGGATTTTGCAATGTTTATGCACCATAGGCCCAGGAATCGCCCAGTACTCCTCTCAAAACCCGAATACTTATCGATTGAAAACCATGGGTTCCAGGTAAGAAAAACGTCGTCCGCGTACAAGGAAATTTTTTCTTGGGTATCCCCCGGTCTATAAAGCCTACAACATTTGATTACTGTCTGATCTTGCACGCAATGGTTCCATAGCAATGAGCGCATAGGAGAGGGGATAAGGCTCCTGTCTGAACCTCTTCCAAGACCTAACATGGCCTTGAAATTCTTCCCCTCATTTACTAGACAAAAGACCCTTGCCAATGGTCCTCATAACAAAAGTGTTCTAACCATTGAGATTAAATTGGGTCGCCCAAGCCCATTTTCTCAGTTGTAATACCAGAGAAAGGACCACGAGAGGGTTTGTCCAAAAGCCGGGAGGCATCCAAAACACAGGTCCTTGACCAGGGCCAGATGGTTCCATTCTGGCCATTTAAAATAAACCTCCTATATTATCAAATGTCGAGCCTCCAGCATAAAAACCTTTTTGGTCCGATGAATAATCTCTACAATTATTTTTTTTAAGTCTTTCTGCACAGCACCTTGGGCAAGCAGTTGTGTTTCAAACATTTATAAACGAGATGGGACGATATGGAGTCCACACTTTTCGCTTATCAATTTATCTGGTTTTTTTGAAGACTTATCAAGCTCCCTCAATATTGGAGGTAGGGATCCCACTTTGAAGAGAATGATTGTCCAAATCTCAAATCAAGTGGTTCCAACAATCCCATCATGCCTTATATCACATATAAATGCAAAAACGGATCCCCATCCATGCCTCGGTGCCACTGTGCCCCCCGCCTGGCCTCGTTCGCCCCCACCACATCCCCCCACGCGCCCGCCCTTCCGATCGCGATTATTCCTGGTCCAATAAATCTCCTGTCACTATGCACTCTTAGATCGTGGGAAATTATAGCTATCTCCCCGAAATAACTCCTCCACAATCCACCCCGCTATCGTGGAATAGTACTTTTTAGGTATATACATTTCTTCATAGTATTTTATAAAATGCTCTAGGATCTGACACTGGGTCATCCGTTCATAACTCCAACTCTCCCATCGTCTTTCACAAGATGGGTAATAAAGTTCTTTGTCCCTTATCTGTTTTGACTAATTTAGCCAACATTCGTTACCTATACGATACATTGCTTCCAGACCCTCACCCTCTTCTGGCCTGTGGCAGAATACCTCTCTTCGATCCGCTGTAATTAGTATAGTCAGGTCGTATAACACAATGGGGCTCCTTTACCAAGCCCGTTCGTTCTCACATCAGAGGGGTATTAATAAATGGTTTCCAATCCTTTCTGCCTTGTGCTTCCAACTCCCGCATTCACATGGTTATTCCTTCTTTTTATAGTAGCACACCTGGGATTTATATTCTCCTCTCATAAAGGCCTAGCTGTGTCCCAGATCAGTTAATCGGGCTGTTGGCCCTTATTGCCGTGGACTAAAAAAACCTGTTTATTTCATTCACAAACTGATTCCTGTTTCCCTAATAAATTTAACCAAAAAAGGAGATATCCTAATACCCCTTAGAACTTCGTGATTTTATCTTTTTCTATGTTATGACTAAAGGTGAGGTCAGAGACCCCCCTTGTTCCCTACGACCACCTTCTTAACTACAATGGGAGCCTAACTGAGTTTAAAAAAGCCTATACCAGAGTGAAAAAAAACAAAAACCAGTGCGAAACCCGAGAAACAGAATATAACCGTTATTGGGGGGTATGTTGCCCGCCAGGCCTCAATCCATTTGACATTTCACCATCCAGTGACAGTGTTGAATTCCTGTGTTGTACGACCTAAATCATTGTGTAACCTGAAATTGTATCTATGGTGATAATCCAAAACAGTGTTTTTTAAATCACCTTGATCATCAAAATAAGTGGATCCTCCTCTACAGAGCAAAAGTGTAAAATTTGTTATTATATGTGATGAGTATGTGGAGGGATTGATATATATATTTGCAATAGCCCATTTTCTCCCTTCTAAAGTCCCGTGATAAATAAAAATATATCTACATCGTGTCTTATTGTACATTCTTGTCAAAGTGACAATCTTCTATTGAAATAAAAGGGATACCCCTCTGAATAAGCAGAGAAACGGGTGATAACCTATCCCTATGCACCTTTTTAATTAACATCCACCTCTGCCTGTACAAGGTCGTGTGTCTTGAAGAAAGCTATATATCAGGACCGATGGCAATAATAAGTCCCAGATCTGCTACCCGTTTTTGTGGGGATCTTAAAAACCTCTGACATTCCAAGATAATATTTTATGGACTTATAATTTCTTAGTCTGTAAATCATAAGGATGTAACCAGGGGGGAAGATGGAAGGCCAGAGTGTGTACGCTTTAGAAAGTACCATAATAAGGAGAATATCCATACCACCTGGTTGGAGGTCAAGTGGGGGCGACCGCCAGCGAGGGGAGGGGGGAGAGACAGCAAAAAAAAAAAAAAATAAAAAAATTATAATAATAATAGTAATGATACCACCCCACCCTACCATCCGTATTAGTTGATCTGCACCCAAAGGGACAGTGGCAAGTGAGACTCTACAACCTATGAATCCCCGAAGCCCTTCGCCACCCCAACCAGAGCATTAATTTCTTAAATCCAATTCTAATTCCCCACAAGAAACAAATTCAAATGATATTGTGATTAAACAAAAATCCATCGCTTAGTAGGGTTGAGTCCAAAAAATAACGTTTTGTCTTTCCATAAATTGGAGTATATGAATGGAATAAATACTGAATATGCAATATATTCGCTTAATTTATTTTTTAGCTCCATGAAGCCCTTTCTCATCTTTTGAGTCTCATTAGCGTGACTAGTCCGGGAACATTTTTACCAGATGACCCGAATTCTAAGGTCGGCGATAGTTCGTGAGGGAAGCAGGAGTGACACCAGTGGTCCCTATCTGTGGACTATCAAATTTTAATAGTGACGTGGGATTGTGGGGGGGTAACCCAACCTCAACCACTGGGAATCTCCGGGTACTCTGTGGGCCCTTTCAATATAGGAGGGGAATGTGGAAAAACACTCTCCTAGAGCTCATAAAAACAGTTTCCATAAAATTTTAATGGGTTTCCCCTTCTGCCCTTCCGGGAACCTACGCATCTTCGGTTTGCTCGACGAGGAGAGCGCATTCTCAACTCGACAATTTGTCTTTTTTGCTTCTTCACACCTAGATTTTAATATTCGCATTTCCGTTTTTCATCTCCTTCTGCACATTTCTAGGTTCAGAGTGGACTATAGTTTTTCTACTTGGTCAACTCTTGCCTAATGCCTAAGTAAATCCACGGAACTCAATCCGGACCAGCTCTCTTGGAACTAGGAACACACTGCGTTAAGCAAATTATCGACCTATTTGCACTGCATAATGCATCATAGATTTCCCGCCAGACTGAGGCCGGGGAGGTAGTGGATCCCCACTAAACCCCCCACCGTTTCTCAGACCCTTGGCTGCTCATGAGATGAGATTTTCCAGTTACCATGCTATCATATCCATCAGAACTGTTAGCTCTCTCCTGTTGGGCGCGGTCTCTATTAAGGATATTTCTCTATTGTCACACCTCTATCGTCACAAACCCTTCCCCTCCTTAATGCTCTTCTTTTTTACCTGTCAATGCGACGCCCGCCCACTTTTTGGAGATTAGAGCGAATTATATAGGTCTTAAGGATGTTCCCTTAACTTTTCTAACTATTATGATTTTTGGGGGATTTTTATTGGGCCGAGGACACCGGAGACCCCGGAGTATACTCGCCCCCTTTTTTTTCATTAGGTCGTGTCATCTTGGCTAGAAGGGTTACTGATCTTACCAAAAAAACTGTATTTCTTTCTTCACGTTTTGAAAACAGATGATTCTTGGCAGAAAAAACTTGACTTCCACAATGCCTACTGTTAGCGCTCAGCTTTATCAATAAGATTTAGTGATTGAACGGGGCACGGTTTCACACAGGTTCACCCCATCTAGCCTAGTTGGTACATAATCATAAGACATGGCAGAGAGATAGTTAGTCTATTCATAGGCCATTTAGAAACGGGCAATTACAGAGTACAATCAAGTAGTTACTTGCGAATACATCTTTTCAGCAAAATAGTGACATAGAAACAGTAGCGTCAAAAATTGCAGGGTTTAGTAGAGACGACCGGCCAGGCAGAAAATTAAGGAGTGGCCCAAAGCTATCTCGTAATACAGTGGTTGAGTGCATCAAGAGCTCTTCACACTACAGGAATGAAACCACCTTATTTAAGAACAACAGCGGCTAAGGAACTAGTTGTTCGACCTAGACAGCTTGAAAAGAGAAAAACAAATAAGCAATACATGGTATTTCATTTATCCACCCAGGGTTGCCACAGGCCAACTGGGACCCGAGCAATGAGTCCCGAGAGGTACAGTGAATAACAAAGCATTTCTCTTTTTTTCTTTTTCCTTCTTCCTCTTACCTCCTCCCCAGGCCAATAATGCGACAGCAAAGCAAGTCCCACTAAACAATTTTGGACTGTGTAATTTCTTTTTTCTTGCACCAAAAAATGCGGGAACAAAAAAAAACTGCCACAGGGGAGAGGGGGCCTAATTAGATGGTTAGTCAGGAAAACTGCTTTAAACAGTAGGAGTCAGTGCGGTTTTTCTTCTCTTGAGCTTAAGTGTAGCAACAGGGAAGAAGGAAAAAAAGAAGGAAAAAGAGAAGAAAATGCTGTCTATTCACTGTACCTATCTGGACTCATTGCTCGAGGGCCCAGTTGGCCTGTGGCAAACCACAGGGGTTGATAAAATTGAAAATACCAGTGTATTGCTATTTTTTTTTTCTTTTTCAGATGTCTGTCGAACAACTAGTCATTACTGATGTTTGTCTTTAAATAAGGTGGTTTCATTACCTGTAGGTGGTGGGACAGAGCCTCTTGTGCACTAATTCACGTATATACTAGAGAGTGGCACTCCTTAATTTATGCCTTCGTCTCTACGAACCCCTGCATGTTTTGACTGCTAATGTTATGTACTATTTTGATAAAGATAGTCGCCAGTAAACTATGATGTTAACTGTAATTCAGTTGTTCTAAATTGCTATGATAGACTACGATTCTTGCCAGTCATGATTTATGTACCAAATAGGCTAGGAACTGGGGTGAAACCTGTGTGAAACGGTCCCCGTTGCAATCACGTAAATCTTTTATAAGAGCTGCGCTCTAAAAAAACAGGGCATTGTGGAAGTACAAGTTTTCTGCCAAGATAATCTGTTTTAAACACGTGTGATTAAAGAAATACATTTTTTGGTTAAGATCAGACACCCGTCGAGCCAAGAGACACGACATAAGTAAAAAATAGGGGCGAGTAGTACTAGGTGTCCTCACAATAAAACCCCCAAAATCAGAATAGCGTAGAAAAAGTAGGGAAAAAGGCATATAGAGCGAATTTATATAGTTTCCGTCATCTCCAAAAAGTGGTGGGAGTGCCTTGACAGGTTACAAAAAAGAGATTGAGTGTTTGCTACCTTCAACAAGACTGGGTTTCCGGTTTATTTGACAAGCTCTGAGGATAATCTTGAAGAATGAGGGAATTTTCTCGACTAAACAGGTAACAGTGTTTGATGCTTGCAGCACTTGTGCTTACGGAAATCATTAGTCAAATGGTTAATGTGATTTTTTTATGTATGACAATTTTTTTCCCCGTCCATAATCGACACTGGTGAACATGCGGCTACTCTAGCCAGTATTGTCTGACTTTCAATCTTGCCTCCCATGAGATTTGGGTTTGCATACCTTCAGGAAGTAATGGTTTCCGGTGTATTTGCAGCTCTGAGGATACATCTGAAGCTTTGGGATTTTCTGACATCATGGGTAAGGTTTGAGCTGCAGAGCACTGTGATTACGTAGAATGATTCGTCAGTGGTCAATGGGATTGACAATTTTTTTCCCCTTATTTTTGAGCCATGGTGACATGCGCTTCTTAAGCCAGTCTGGGTCTGATCTTTCAACCTTGCCTCCTATAAATTTGGTTTGGTTGCATATACCATCAGACAGTAAGGGCTTTGGTTTATTTGCAGCTCTGAGGATAAATCTGAAGCATTGGGAATTTTATTGACATCAATGGTAGTGTTTGATGCGGCAGCACTGGCTTGCGGATAAGCATTAGTCAAATTGTTAATTGTGATGAATTTTTTCCGGACATATCGACACTGGGACATGCACTACTCTAGCCGTCTTGACCTCCCATGAGATTTGGTGTTTTGCATACCTCAAACAGTAATGGTTTCCCTTTCACCACGACAGCACACACTGACGAGAGAGGGATCGCCACCATGGACAGGAAACCTGAGCATAAAAAGGACACGCCTCTCTAAAAGCCTCAGGTGGTTTCCGGTCCTGACGGGACCTGCGGTGAAGAGGATAACTACTGGGGACTGTCTGACGGCATGACTAGGGTTTGATCGCGGTGAAGATGGTGATCATTCCAGATCAGGAGTCTGATTTGGTCCAAAGCAGTACAGACCCCCCCCCCCCCCCCCCCCCCCCCCCCCCCCCCCGGACGAGGTGCTGCGTGTCAATGGCTGCTGAAGGTCTGCAGTGAGGACAGTTGCCATGGTATGTGACCTAGACCCCATGTGACCTAGTATGTGAATTAGAGGCGCCCTGTTCTAGCGTTTCCCTGCTGCCACGCTGCTGACCCCAGTGTGGGGTAGCAGTATGAACGGAGACGGGTCGCGTCTCCAGAAGCCGGATTCAGTGCGTGGGTGTGACTCTCCTCTCCAGACACAACTAACATGGTTGTGAAAGGTTGTGCGCGGCTGGCAGGAGACAGGACTTTCTGGCGCGGCGGGACTGGTGATCCGGACAGGAGTCCGCACAGCAGAACACACCTCCAAGCTGGATTGGGTTGGTCTGTAGGACTGAGCTATGAGGTGCTACTTAAATTCTGTCGGTAAGCATGCTCTGCTGAATTATGGCCCTAGGAATGTTCCCCTCAGAAAGGGCAGCAAGGAGGACCTCGCACCGTATGAGAGCTCCGACGTGGTAAGTCTTACTTTTCTTTCTATTAAACATCTGATGTGTACGCGTGTATTGGATTCTAGGTAACAGGGGACAGATTGGAATGGGGAGAAAGGTTCGTAATCCAGTCAGTAGATCAGGTTACAGCTTGTATTAAATTACCCGGAGGTTCAGTTAATGGGATAACGAATTGCGGTTAGTCTCTCTTCCCAGTGTGTAGAGTAGAGAAGCTCAATGCTAAGGTACACACTTTATGTAGTTGGAGTTGTGAATGTCGGACTGAGACAGAGAAGCTCAGAAGGCTGAATGAGAGGTGTTCATTGAATTGTCGCAAGAATGCTCTAAATTATGCCTTTGAGTGTCCAACAAGCTGAGAGCCAGCGAAAAAGGGACATCTTGAACCCGTATGAGAAATCTGGTGATTCAGTTAATTTTCTAATGGTTTGAAGGTTCAGCCTCTCTTTCCTGGGTGTGGGGAGAGTGGAGGGTTAAGTGCTGAGGCACCACGCCAGAGCACATGGTGGCTTTCAGCTATCCTGAGGTCTAAGACTAGAGTCACATGATGCTTTTATAAAGCATTGATGGAACCAAGACAAGTCCGTAAATGTATGTGGTGGACTTGAGCGCAGTGCATGAAAGATGGGGGATTCCTTACAAAAGGTGAGCAATTGTCCCATATTTCTAGAAGATATTGTTAAATTCTGCCTGAATCCTTGCGGGAGAGCCTGGTATCCAGAAAACCAGGCAAGTAATGCGTGATAAATACATAATCTTGCTGGGAATAGTGGATTCCTCAGACCATTAAGCAACGGTGTTATGTAGAAGCAGTGGTTCCACATGTTACGCAAGGTAATGAGGTATGCTACATAATCCTTGCTGTGAGCACTGGTTCAAAAACACCCAAAGTAAGTAAGTATGTGAATAAGAAAACAATTTGGTGGAATAGTTTCCTCGTCCACCAAGGTAATATGAATGGTACATAATCATTGCTGTGAGTGGTAGTTCCAAAATAGCCAAGGCAATGTGAATGGTACAATTAATCTTGCTTGTGAGCAGGTTAGTTCCACAAATAACCCCCCCCCCCAACGGTAATTGAATCGTACATGAACTCTTGCTGTGATAGTGTTTCCACAGATACACAGGGGCAAGGTCTGGCTAATGAACATATCCTGACTGTGAGGGTAGATTCACAAATACCCAAGGTAATGTGACTGGTTACATAATCTTGCTGGGAGCGATGGTTCCAAACACCCAGGTAATGTGAATGGTTACATAATCGTTTGCTGTGAGCGCTGGTTCCACCACTACCAAGGTTAATGTGAATGTACATAAATCCTTGCGGTGAGAGGGTTAGTTCCACAAATACCCGTAATGTGAATGGTTACATAATCCGTTGCCTGTGAGGGGTAGGTGTTTTCCAAACTACCCAGGTTTAATGTGAATGGTTAATAATCGTTGCTTTGAGCGTGGTTGGTTCCACAACTACCCAAGGTAATGTGAATGGTTACATAATCTGGCGATGAGGGGTCGGTCCACAAAACTACCCAAGGTAATGGTAATGCGGTAAATCATCCTTGCGTGCGCGATGGTTCCACAACTACCCAAGGGTAATGTGAAATGGTTACATAATCCTTGCTGTGCGGGGTAGTTCACAAATACCCAGGGTTAAGTGAAATGGTACATAATCCCGGGGTGAGCCACTGGTTCCACAAAAATACCCAAGGTTATGTGAATGGTACATAACCTTGCTGTGAGGGGTGGTCTAAGTCCACAACTACCCAGGGTTAATGTGAATGGTTACATAATCCAGGGTGTGAGCACTGGTTCACAAATACCCCAACGGTAATGTTGAATGGTTACATACTCCTTCGTGAGGGGTGTTCCACAAATACCAGGGTAATGTGAATGGTTACATAATCCAGGGTGTGAGCAACTGTTCCACAAAATACAAGGTAAGGTGAATGGTACATAATACTGCTGTGAGTGGTAGTTCCAAATACCCAAGGTAATGTGAATGGTTACATAATCCGGGGTGAGTGGTGATCCACACCCACCAAATACAAGAGTCGTTTCACAGATACACACGGGCAAGGTGGATAATACCTAATCTGGCTGTGAGCAATGAGTTCCAGAGTGTTAGGTGAAGGGTACAGAGTCCTTGCTCCGTCGGTTGTTCTAGCAGATAGGGGAATAGTGTCAGAAATCTTTCTGATAGGAGATGCTCCCTGGCATTGGATGTTTTGCAGGTACAGCCAGGCTCCAAAATATCACTGTGTACTCTGAAGGGTGGTTTTTCCCAATGGGAAATGATTCTTGATGGGGTGTCAGCTCATGGTTAAACCAACTTCTGCCTCCCTTCAAAAGTCTGCAGTCTCAAGGGTAGAGGCAAGTCAGAATGATGGTACTTGATGTGGTACAGAGTCTCATATAAGAGACATATTAGGTATGTGCAGATAAAGCAAATATATTGCATATTCTACGCAGATTCGGTCCATCATCATCTGGTACTACGATGGATCTAGGGAAGCTTCCTTTTATTAGGAAAACTGTCCTTCTTGTAGAAGGTTTTAAATATATTATAGGATATATATATATATATAAAAAAAGGTTTTACAATCTGGGGTTCAGGCCAGTCGGTCCACTAGTTTGAGGCCTCTATACTAGCCTTGCCAGTTCTTAGACATCTCTAAGACCATCTTTAAAACTTTGTGTTCTGCAAGAAGGGAATCCTCACTGGACTGTTCTAGTGGTCAGACATCTGGAATCAGAACAAATGCTTGTCAGGATGCCAGAAGAGGTTTATATTTATTTTATATTGCTTGTCACATTTTGGGGTGTTGGAACCCAAGTAAGAGGTGTCAGTTTCAGAGACATTGTCAGGCCCAATAGTTATTCTGAAGATTTTAAACAACAATTATAGCTTGTAATTCACTTTGGTTATACAGAACAAGCCAAGGGGAGCATTATGTCAAAGAAAATTTCGACACGCAATGTAAAGCGCGAAAGGCTCTGTGACATGGTCCTTTGGAATGTCTTGTTAGATAGATCGGAGAAAACTTTTGTCATATGTAGATTCTCTAATGGATTTGGGACATTTAATATTTCTAACTGGATTTAACTTTTCTCTGGGGGGGGGGAAATTCAGCTTTTCTGGGTTTAGAAAGCTGGAACATACATCTGGAGGATTAGGTCATAAGGGCAGTAGTTTATACATTAGGTCCACAGAGGATGACTCCACTCACAAGAAATCTGCCTAATTTATGGCCAAAAAGTGTTATCCCAAGTATTGGGATTGGCCTACACCATTTTTCACTGGTCTTTACAGTATAGTTTTTATGTGGCTTTGGGTACCCAATCCAGAAGAAAGAATTGCTTTCAGAACTAGATTGTAGATCTTAAACAGGATGTGTGTGCGTAAAAGCCAAATAGTCCGTTTATATGTCGTCTAGACCTTTATAAAGGAGTAGTGCCTTTATTTGACAAATATGTGTCCATTTCTGCGAAAAACCCACTACTGCGGTAATAGTAATTGACAAAGTTTTTAACGGTTGAATACCGGCGGCAGCGGGGGTCGCGTTCCGATGCCCGGCTATGGAGAGGGCTCGGCCCGCGAGCCCTCTCCATAGCCGGTAAGTCTCTGCTGCATATTGCAGCAAAGGCTTACCGGTAACACCCGCGATCGGTGCCGGCACCGATCGCGGGTGTTTTCTTGCTGATCGGCAGCTTTGCCGGCGGCTTCAAACAGATGGCGGCGCATGGGCGCCGCCATCTTTCCGAGGATCGCCGCTCTCCGTGACGTCATCGGGGAGCGGTGATCCGTCGCCATGGTAGCTTTGGGTCTCACGAAGACCCGAAGCTACTTCGGGTTAACCCATTCATTACAATGTGCTATCAGCACATTGTAATGTATGAGGATTAAAATCCCCATATACTGCCATACTGTAGTATGGCAGTATATGGTAGGATCGATCAGACAACCTAGGGTTAAAGTACCCTAGGGAGTCTGAAAAATAGTAAAAATAAAAATAAGTTAAAAAAAAAAATTATAATAAAAAAAACCTAAAAATTCAAATCACCCACCCCCCTTTCCCTAGAACTGATATAAATATAAATAAACAGTAAAAATCATAAACACATTAGGTATCGCCGCGTCCGGAAATGCCTGATCTATCAAAATATAATAACGGTTTTTCACTGCGTTTAACCCCGTAAATCGTGTCCAAAGTCAAAACTGGCACTTTTTTGCCATTTAAAAAATTTAAAATTCTATAAAAAGTGATCAAAAGGTCGTACAGTCCTAAAAATATCATTGAAAACATCATCAAAAGTCGCAAAAGATGACGCCACCCTCAACTCCATACAACGAAGTATGGAAAAGTTATAAGCACAAGAAGACGGCAAAATAAAAAAAAATTTTTTGTAAATGTATGAAAACATTATAAAACCTATACAAATTTGGTATCCCTGTAATCGTACTGACCCAAAGAATAAATTAGATGCATCATTTGTGGCGTGAAGTGAAAGCCGTAATATCCAAGCCCACAAGAATACGACACAAATGCGTTTTTTCACTGCATTTGGAATTTTTTTCCCACTTCCCAGTACATGGCATGGAATATTCAATGCAATCACTATAAAGTGCAATTTGTTACGCAAAAAACGAGCCATCACATAGCTTTTTACGTGTAAAAATAAAAAAGCTATCGATTTTTGAAGGTAGGGAGTGAAAAATGGAAATGAAAAAAACGGGAAAGGGCCCGGTCCTTAACCGGTTAAATAGAACAAATTGGTAAGAACAGTCTTTTCCAATTAGGATTTGAAGCCAGTATGGTATGGATGTCTCCATGGTTGCATGATCTATTGGAATGGAAGTCCTGCCGTCTTTATTCCTCCCTGAATTCTTTTCTCTGTTAATCTCTCAGGTGGTGCTGTCGTGGTGAAAGGGGAAAACTGAAATTACTTACCGGTAATTGTGTTTCCTTGTACCACGACAGCACCATGGTAATTCCCACCCTGGTGTTCTGGTTATCACAAACAGAAAGAGGGGGGTTGGTGTATGTTAAAGATATTATTTGAAAAGTTAATGAAAACGTCTCCTTTGGGTCTCTGTAAACCACTGAGGCGTGTCCTTTTTATGCTCAGGTTTCCTGTCCATGGGGGCGGATCCCTCTCTCTCAGGTGGTGCTGTCGTGGTATAAGGAAACACAATTAGCGGTAAGTAATTTCAGTTTTCCGGTTTATTTGCAGCTCTGAGGATTCATCTGAAGAATGAGGGAATTTTTCTCGACATAAACCGGTAAGTGTTTGATGCTCCAGCACTGTGCTTACGGAAATCATTAGTCAAATGGTTAATGTGATGACAATTTTTTCCCCGTCATATCGACACTGGTGACATGCGCTACTCTAGCCAGTCTTGCCCTCCCATGAGATTTGGTGTTTGCATACCTTCACACAGTAATGGTTTCCGGTTTATTTGCAGCTCTGAGGATACATCTGAAGCATTTGGGAATTTTCTCTACATAAACGGGTAAGTGTTTGATGCTGCAGCACTGTGCATGCGGAAATGGTTAATGTGATGACAATTTTTTCCCCAGCACCACGACGGCACCAATTAACGGCTCGGAAAAACTGCGGAAAACATTAACTCCCTAAAAGATCGTGTGGATAGAAAGGCAAAAGGGTTCCTTAAAAAATCCTGCGAATCTTCTACATCCTCTTTTAGGCCAGCAGTAGCATCTGCCTGCGTAGCCAGTTCAGTCCCATTGTGGTTGGACCAACTGGAAGAGGATATTCGGAATATAGTTCCTAGGGAAACACTATAAACTTCTGTAGCCAATATTCAGAAAGGGGCGGCGCTGTTAGCAGACGCTTCAGCAGATACTTTAAGACTCTCAGCCAGATCTGCAGCCCTATCGAATTCTGCTAGGAGGGCCCTATGGCTAAAGAAATGGTCGGGTGATACAGCATCTAGAAGTAAATTATGTGGCATCCCCTGTGATGGAAATTTTCTGTTTGAACCTATACAAGACGATTTATTGGAAAAAGCAGGTGATAGGAATAAAGGATTTCCCTTTTCCTCCGCTCCATACAGAAACAAACTATTCCGGGCCTTTCGTAAAACAAGGTTCCAGAGAAAGGAAAGAGACCTTGGGTCCGGTTCTGCCAGGTCATTCCAGATAAACAGGGGTTACTTATTCAGCCAACAGATGCAACCCAGACAGACCAATCCTCGTCCGCAATGAAGTGAGGCCCCAGGTAGGGGGTGTCGGAGTTGATATGTTTTATATATGAAATTAATTGTTTGTTAAGTTGTTCCTGGCTCGTGTGAGTGCCGACTCACTCAGCCACTAGGGATTATGTCCACAGTTGCAGATTCTCAAGGTTCGACAATAAGGATCCAAGCATGCTGCTCAGGTTGTAGTTTATTACTGTGATGTTTACAGGGTGACAGCAGGGTGGAAAACTGTTACACTGAAACCAATTGATCTCCTCCTACCTCCTGACCTCCTCCTGTCACATGATATTCATAACAATATCACAACCAAGACACACTTTAAATCTGTCGACAGTAATAGCTTTTTGGAGTATGGCAGTGCCCATTACTCCAAATGGCTCAAAAATGTGCCCTTTAGTCAATACCACCAAATTAGAAAAAACTGCACGTCTATTGATGACTATAAGGAACAATCCCACACTCTAAATAAACGCTTCCTAGATAAGAACTATCCTAAAGCCCTGATTAAAGAAGCATACATGAGAAATCTGGGGCGTGATCAAAAAGATTGCCTAAGTGAGAAAAAAGTAGAGACCAACAATGACCTCATAAAAAAGTCCTTTAGTCTCAGCTTTATCACTACCTTTGATAAAGGTAACAGAGAAATCCGCAAGACCCACACCTTAAGGACCTTATCCCCAGTAGACCCAGAATCATTTTCCGTAAAAACACCACCCTGAAGAACGTATTGGCCCCGATCAAACTCAGATTGACTGACGTCCAGAAGAATACCATAGGTTCCAAAAAAGGGGTTAAAAAGTGTGGTCACAAAAAATGCCTATGTTGCCAAATGATTAATTCCGGGGCCAATACAGTGAAATCATTACACACAGGCGAAACCTTTCAGATTAAACAGGAACTCTCCTGTGCCTCAGACTTTGTTATATATGTTATCAACTGCATATGCCGGCCTACAATATGTGGGTCGCACGGTCCAGACTCTGCGAGTAAGAATGAACGGCCATAGACATAAAGCAAAGATCACGTCAGAGTTTGATCAGGGAGCGATCACTGTTTGGTCAGTGAAAAACGCACATTTTGCATCAGAGTGCAATCAGTTTTTAGTCAGAGTTTGTTAAGTGTCTCAGTTTTTCACGCGTGAAAGGACTCAGGACTGAGGTCTATCTTTTCTATGGCAATTGCTGCGTGAAAAATGCATTGCACTTGCATTGCACTTGCAAGTGTCTCAGCCCTCCGCCTTGAGATTTGGTGTTTGCATAACCTTCATTAAGTAATGGTTTCCGGGTTTATTTGCAGCTCTGAGGATACATCTGAAGCTTTTGGGAATTTTCTTGACATCAAGGGTAGTGTTTGATGCTGCCAGCACTGTGCTTGCGGAAACATTAGTCAAATGGTTAATGTGATGACAATTTTTTCCTTTCCCCCGTCATATCGACACTCGGTGACATGCGCTACTCTAGCCAGTCTTGCCCTCCCATGAGATTTGTTGTTTGCAATACTTTCAGTAAGTAATGTTTTCGGTTTTATGTGCAGCGTCTGAGATACATCGGAACATTTGGGAATTTTTGCTTGACATCAATGTGTAAGTGTTTGATGCTGCAAGCACTGGCGTGCGGAAATTCATTGTCAAATGGTTATGTGAATGGACAATTTTTTCCCCGTCATATCGACACTGGTGACATGCGCTACTCTAGCCAGTCGTGTCCTGATCGTTCAATCTTTGCCTCCCAGGAGTTTGTGTTTGCATACCTTCACCAATAATGGTTTTTTGGTTTATTTGCAGCTCTAGGATACATCTAAGAATGAGCAATTTATCGACTAAACGGGTAAGTGTTTGATGCTGGCTAGCACTGTGCGTGTGGGAAATGATTAGTCCAAATGGTTACTGTGTGAGACTTTTTCCCCGTCATATCGACACTTGACAGCGCTACTCTACCAGTCTTGTCTGATCTTTCACACCTTGCCCTCGCCTGATATTTGGTGTTTGCATACCTTCAGTAAGGAATTGTTTCCGGTTTATATTTCAGCTCTGAGGATCATCTGAAGCATTTGGGAATATTCCGACATAAACAGGTAAGTTTTGATGCTTGCAGCACTGTGTTGCAGAAATAATTAGTCAATGGTTCATGTGATCTACAATCGTTTCCCCGTCAATCGACACTGGTGACTGCCGTCTCTCTAGCCAGTCTTGTCCTGATCTTTCAATCATGCCCTCCTTGAGATTGGTGTTTGCTACTTCAGTACGTAATGTTTTCCAGTTTATTTGCAGCTCTGAGGATACCTCTGAAGCTTTTGGGAATTTTCTCGACATTAATGGTAAGTGTTTGATGCTGCATGCACTGTGCTTATGGAACATCATTGTCAATGGTTATGAATGTGGATGACAATTTTTTCCCCCGTCATATCGACACTGGTGACATATGCGCTACTCTAGAGCCCCCAGTCCTATCTGATCTTTTCAAACCTTGCACCTCCCTTGATATTTGTGTTTGCATACCTTCAGTAAGTAATGGTTTTCCTGCCGTTTTCTTTGCAGCTCTGAGGATACATGAGCATTTGGAATTTCTTGACATTAAGGGTAAGTGTTTGATGCTGCATGCAGCACTGTGCTTGCGGAGAATCATTATTCAAATGTTAATGTGATGACAATTTTTTTTCCCCCGTCATATCGACATGGTGACATGCGCTACTCTAGCCAGTCTTGTCTGATCTTTCAATCTTGCGCTCCCATGAGATTTGGTGTTTTGCATACCTTCAACACTATAATGTTTTCCGGTTTATTTTTGCAGCTCTGATACATCTGAAGAAATTCGGAATTTTCTCACATAAACATGTAAGTGTTTGATCTCAGGCACTGTGCTTTGTGAAACATTAGTCAAAATGGTTATGTGAACGACAATTTTTTTTTTCCCCGTCATAGTCGACACTGTGACATGCGCGTAACTCTAGCCCTCATATTTGATCTTTCAACCGTGCCCTCCTTGAGATTTGGTGTTTGTATACCTCTCAGTACGTAATGGTTTCCGGTTTATTGCAGCCTGAGGAGTACAATCTGAAGCATTTTGGGAATATTTTTCTCCTCGACATAAACGGTAAGTTTTTGATGCTGCAGCACTGTGCTTTCGAAATCATTAGTCAATTGCATGGATTGGGGGACAATTTTTTCCCCTTCAATCTACACTGGGACATTCACTACTCTAGCCAGTCTTGCCCTCCCTGAGATTGGTGTTTGCATCCTCAGTAATATGGTTTCCGTTTATTTGCAGCTCGGAGATACCTCTGAAGCTTTGGGAATTTTCTTGACATCAATGGGTATGTTTGATGCTTCAAAGCACTGTGCTTGCAGACCTAATTATCAAATGGTGAATGTTACGACATTTTTTTCCTCCGTCATTCGACACTGTGACATGCGCTACGCTAGCCAGTCTTGTCTGCTCTTTCAACCTTGCCCTCCCGTGAAGATTTGTTGTTTGTCATACCTTCAGTAAGTAATGGTTTCTGGTTTATTTGCAGCTCCTGAGGATACATCTGATCATTTGGGAATTTTTCCTCGACATAAACAGGTAAAGGGTTTGGTCTGCAGCACTGTGCTTATATGGAAATCATTATCAATGCTAATGTGATACAATTTTTTTTGTTCCCCCGTCAATCGACAATGTTGACATGCGCTACTCTAGCCAGTCTTGGCCTGATCGTTTAAACATCTTGCCCTCCCATGATATTTGGTGTTTGTCTCCTTCAACACCAATATGTTTTCTGTTTATTTGCAGCCGGAGGATACAGCTGAAGAAAGAGGGATTTTCTCGACATAACCGGTAAGTGTTTGGTGTGCTGCAGCACTGTGCTTTGCGAAATCAGTATCAAAGGTTAATGTGATGAACCTTTTTTTTCCCCGTCATATCGACACTTGGTGACATGCGCTACTCAGCCAGTCTTGTCCTGTCTTTCAATCTTGCCCTCCCATGAGATTTGTTTTTGCATACCTTCAACACAAATGGTTTCCTCGCGGTTTATTTGCACAGCTTCTATGATACTTCGAGATGAGGATCTTTCTCGCATAAACGGTACGTTTTTGATGCTGCAGCACTGTGCTTATGGAAATCATTAGTCAATTGTTACTTGAATGACACTTTTTTTCCCCCGTCATATCGACCAGTGACCATCGCTAATCTAGCCAGTCCTATCTGATCTTCAACATTGCCCTCCCTTGAGCTTTGTGTTTTGCATACCTTCAGTAACTAATGGTTCCGGTTAATTTGGCAGCTCTGATGATACATCTTGAAGCCTTTGGGGGTAATTTTCTTGACATCGATGGTAGTGTTTGATGCTGCAGTTCAGGGGATGGTTGCTTCGGAAATGATTAGTAAGTGGTCAAGTGATTGACATTTTTTTTCCCCTTTCTTTTTGCACTGGGTGCAATGGCCCGTCTCTAGCCAATCATCTGTCTGATCTTTCAACCTTGCCCTCCTATTAAATTTGGTGTTTGCATACCTTCACACAGTAATGGTTTCTGGGTTATTTGCAGCTCTGAGGATACCTGAACATTGGGGAAGTTTCTTGACATCAATGGGTAAGTGTTTTGATGCTGAGGGCACGTGCTTGCGATATCATTAGTCAAATTTTAATGTTATGACAATTTTTTTCCCCGACATATCGACACGGTGACATCGCTACTCTAGCCATCTTGCCCCTCCCATGAGATTTGGTGTGTGCATACCTTCACACATCATGGTTTTTCCCCTTTCAACCCTACAATCACCACCTGAGAGAGAGGGATCCCCGCCCCCAGGACCGGAATCCTGAGCATAAACGGACACACCCCTCTCCAAGCCCTCAGTGTGGTTTCCTGTCCCTGACGGGAACCTGAGTGTTGAAGAGGATAACTACCTGGTCCTGTCTGACGGCCAGGTACTATGGTTTGACCCGCCGTGAGCGTTGACATTCTGATCAGAGTCCTGAATGATTCTTCACAGACGTACCAGGCGGGTGCGCGTGTCAAGGCTGAATGTCTGCGATGATGACAGTCTCTGCCATAGATTGACACTAGCCCCGAAACCACCTGTGGTGGTGATCTGTACAGGAGTCCCCGCAACATACCACACCTCCAAGGGTTGGGTGTGTGTTGTAAGCCTGAGCTGATAGGTGCTAATTAAATTCTGTCGGTAAGCATGCTCTGAATTATGCCTATGAATGGTCCCCCTCCCCCTCCCCCTCCAGCTAAGGGCGCAGGAGGACTCTGCACCCCGTATGAGGAGCTCCGGGTGGTAAAGTCCTACTTTTCTTCTATTACACTCTCTTGATGTGTAGAGTTGTATTTGGATTCTGGTAACATTGGACCGATGGAATGGGAAATGGTCTGTAATCCCAGTCAGTAGATCAGGTTACCAGCTTTGATTAATTCCACGGCAGGTTCTTAATTGATAACAACTTGCAGGTTAGTCTCTCTCTCCCATGTGTAGAGAAGCCTCAATGCTCAGGTAAAACACACTTTACTTTAGTTTGAGTTGTGATGTCGGACTGATCAGAGAAGCTCAGAAGGTTAAGATTGTTTACATAAGTGTCAGCAAGCATGCTTCTAAATTATGGCCTTTGAGTGTCCACTACAGCTGAGAGCAGCAACAAGTGACCTCTTGCACCCGTATGAGAAATATGGGTGATGCAGTTAATTTTCTTAATGGGTTTTGAAGGTTAGCCGCTCTTCTCTTCCGTTTGGGGAGAGTTTAAGTGCTGAGGCAACCACGCAGAGCACTGGTGGCTTTTCATCAGCTAGCCTGAGGTCCTAAGACTAGAAGCCCCATGATGCCTTTTTATAAAGCATTGATTTAACCAAGCCAGTCCATAAATGTAATGTGGTGACTTGAGCGCCAGTGCACATAAAGTGGCATTCCCTTACTAAGGTGAGCAATTGTCCATATTTATTGAAGAATTGTAAATGATGCCTGAATCCTTGCTGGTAGGCAGTGGTTCCAGAAACCAGGCAAGTACTGTGATAATACTTATAATCTTTGCTGGGATAGTGAGTTCTCAGTACATAAAAAGCAAACTTTGTTTATGTAGAACGAGTGGTTCCACATGTCCAAGGTAATGGTATGATTACATAAATCCCTTTGCTGTGAGCCTGGTTCACAAACTACCCAATGTAATGTGAATAACACAATCTTGGCTGTGAATAGTTCCTCTCCACCCAAGTTAATATGAATGGTTACATAATCCGTGCTGTGAGTGGTAGTTCCACAAATACTCAAGGCAATGTGAAGGTTACAAATCCTTGCGTAGCGGTAGTTCCCACAATACCCGGTATGTGAATAGTTACATAACTCTTGCTGTGATAGTTTGTTTTCCCACCGATATCACAAGAGCCCGGTGGAGAATAATCCTGACGTGAGTGGTAATTCCAACAATACCCAGTAAATGTGAATGGTTACATAATCCCAGGTGTGAGTATGATTCCCAAATACTCAAGTAATGTGAATGGGTACCTAATCCTCCCCGTTGTGATTGGTATGTCGACACTACCCGATTCCGTTTCCACGATACACAAGGCAAGGTGGATAAGACCTAATCCTGTCTGTGCGCAACTGTTCCACTGTTAAGGTGAAGGTATCAGAGTCCGTGCTCGTGCGGTTGTTCTACTAGGGAGCAAGATGGGTGAATAGTGTCAGAATCCTTTCTGATAAGGATATGCCCCTGCATTGGATGTTTTGTCCGGTATATCAGCAGGCTCAAATTCATGTGTACTCCGAAATTTGGGGGGTGGGGTTGTTTCCAATGGGAAATGATTCCTTGATGGTTGTCAGCTTCATTGGTTTAAAACCAACATTCTTGGTTTCTTCCTCCCTTCAAGGTTCTTGCAGTCTCAAGGGTAGGCAAATCAGATTATGGTACTTGATGGTAGCAAGCGTCCTCATATTCAGAGACATATTCATGTTGTGCGAGATATAAGCAATATATATTGCATATTCTTACGTCAGATTCTGTCATTCATGCATGGTACTACATTGTAAAATCTAGAAGCTTTCTCCCAATTTGTGGAAAAACTGTCCTTCTCTTGTAGAAGGTTTTAAAATAGAATATATATAATATCTATATATTATATATATTATCTATTTATATATATATATATATATATATATATATATATATAACATATATATATATATATGTTTTTTACAATTCTGGGTCTTCAGCCAGCCGTGTCCTCCTAGTTCTGATGGCCTCTATACTAGCCTTACCAGTTCTTTAGTTAAATCTTAAGACCACTAAACTTGTGTTCTGCAGAATGGTATCCTCACTGACCTGTCTAGTGGTAGCCTCTGGAATCGAACAATTGCTGTCAGATTCCAGAAGAAGGTTTTTATATTTATTTTATATCTGTCCATTTTGGTGTGGGAACCCAATTAGAGGTCAGTTTTCAGAGAATCTGGATCTGGTCAAAGCAGTCCAGTCCTCCCAAAGTACTGAAGATTAAAACAATTAACTGTAATTCCTTTGTTGAGCATGACAAGCAGGATCAATCTATGTCAAAGAAGAATCAGACAATGTAAAGGGAAATGCTCTGTGACATGTTTCCTTTGAATGTCCTTGTTGTTAGATAGATCTGGGAACCTTTGTCATATTAGATCTCTAATTGATGTGGAACCTTGTAATATTCTCAATATTACGTTTCTCTGGGGGTGTGGGACCTTCAGCTTTCTTTCTGGGTTATAAGATGACATACAATCCTGGCGGATTAGGTCATAAGTCTCCTACATTAGGTCCACATAGGATGTCTCCACTCACAGAAATCTGCCTAATTTATGCAGTATCCAAGTATTTGGATTTGGCCTCCACCATTTTTCACTGGTCTACAGTATAGTTTTTAAAATATGTCCTTGGCAACCAATCCAGAAGAATGCTTTCATAACCTAGATTTTCGAAAAACTCCGTATGGTAATATTAAAGGATGTGTGTTGCGTAAAGCAAATAGTCATTTTATCCTAGTCTAGACCTTTAATAAAGAGTAGTGCCCGCTTATTTGATCAAATATGTGTCCATTCTGCGCACCACTAGCTTCTGGCGTAATTGACAAAGTTACCCGGTGAATACAAACAACACGGCGGGCGGCGCGTTCCGATGCTGGAGAGGGCCTCGCGGGGGGCCGAGCCTCTCCATAGTCCGGTAAATCTCTGCCTGCCTATTGCAGCAAAGGCTTACCGTAACACCGCTATCGGTTCGCCGGCCATCCCCCCCGATCGCGTGTTGTTTTTTTCTGCTGATCGGTGTGTTTTCTTGCTGATGTGTCTTTACTTTGCCGGAGGCTTCAAACACATGGCGGCGCAGGGCGCCCCATTTTCCGAGGATCGCCGCTCTCCGTGACGTCATCGGGGAGCGGTGATCCGTCGCCATGGTACGTTTTGGTTCTCACGAAGACCCAGCGACTTCGGTAACCCATTCATTACAATGTGCTATCAGCACATTGTTAATGTATGAGATTAAAATCCCCTAATACTGCCACTACTGTAGTATGGCAGTTATTGGTGAATCGATCAGACAACCTAGGGTTAAGTACCCTAGGGAGTCGAAAATAGTAAAAATAAAAATAGTTAAAAAAAAAAATTATAATAAAAAAAACCTAAAAATTCAAATCACCCACCCCCTTCCCTAACTGATATAATATAAATAACAGTAAAATCCTAAACACATTAGGTATCGCCGCGTCCGAAATCGTGATCTATCAAATATAATAACGGTTTTTCACTGCTGTTTAATCCCCGTAAATCGTGTCCAAAGTCAAACTGGACTTTTTTGCCATTTAAAAAATTTAAAATTCTATAAAAAGTGATCAAAGGGCGTACAGTCCCCTAAAAATATTCATTGAAAACATCATCAAAAGTCGCAAAGATGACGGCCACCCTCCACTCCATATACAACGAAGTATGGAAAGTTATAAGCACAAGAAGACGGCACAATAAAAAAATTTTTTTTGTAAATAGTATAAACTTATAAACCTATACAAATTTGGTATCCTGTAATCGTACTGCACCCAAAGATAAATTAGATGCTCATTTGTGGCGTGAAGTGAACGCCTTAATACCAAAGCCCACAAAAACGACACAAATGCGTTTTTTTCACTGCATTTGAATTTTTTCCACTTCCAGTACATGGCATGGAATATTCATGCAATCACTATAAAGTGCAAGTTGTTATCGCAAAAACGAGCCATCACACTAGTCTTTACGTTACAAATAAAAGTTATCGATTTTTGAGGTAGGGAGTGAAAAATGGAAATGAAAAAAACGGAAAGGGCCCGTTCCTTAACCGGTTAAGATAGAACAAATTGGTAGAACAGTCTTTTCCATTAGGATTTGAAGCCAATTACGGTATGGTGTCTCCATGGTTGCATGATCTATGGAATGGAAGTCCTGCGTCTTTATTCCTCCCTGAATTCTTTCTCTGTTAATCTCTCAGGTGGTGCTGTCGTGGTGAAAGGGGAAAACTGAAATTACTTACCGTAATTGTGTTTCCTGTACCACACAGCACCAGGTGTATCCCACCCTGGTGTTCTGGTTATCACAAACAGAAGAGGGGGGTGGTGTATGTAAAGATATTAATTTGAAAAGTTAATGAAAACCTCTCCTTTGGGTCTCTGTAAACCACTGAGCTGGGAGAGGCGTGTCCTTTTTATGCCATGTTTTCCTGTCCATGGGGGCGGATCCCTCTCTCTCAGCTGGTGCTGTCGTGGTAATGTACCACAATTACCGGTAAGTAATTTCAGTTTCTGGTTTATTTGAGACTCTGAGGGATTCATCTGAAGAATGATGGATTTTTTCTCGACATAAACGGTAAGTGTTTGATTTCCAGCACTGTGCTTACGGAAAATCATTAGTCAATGGTTAATTGTGATACAATTTTTTTTCCCCGTCAATATCGCACTGGTGACATCGCGACTCTAGCCAGTCTGGCCCTCCCATGAGATTTGGTGTTTGTCTACACCTTCACACGTATTGGTTTCCGGTTTATTTGCAGCTCTGAGGATACATCGAAGCATTTGGGAATTTTCTCTACTACAATAACGGGTATTTTTTGATGCTGCAGCACTGTGCATGCGGAAGGTTAATGGATGACATTTTTCCCCAGCAACCACGACGGCACCAATTAACGGCTCGGAAAAACTGCGGAAAAACATTAATCTCCCTAAAAGATCGTGGGATAGAAGGCAAAAAGGGTTCCTTAAAAATCCTGCGAATCTTCTACATCCTCTTTAGGGGCCAGCAGTAGCATCTCCGCCTGCGTAGCCTTTCAGTCCCCATTGTGGTTGGACCAACTGGAAGAGGAATCTGGAATATAGTTCCTAGGGAACAACTATAAACTTCGTAGCCAATATTCAGAAAGGGGCGGCGCTGTTAGCAGACCTTCAGCAGATACTTTAGACACTCTCAGCCAGATCTGCAGCCCTATCGAATTCTGCTAGGAGGGCCCTATGGGCTAAAGAAATGGTCGGTGTGATACAGCATCTAGAGTAAATTTGGCATCCCCTGTGATGGAAATTTTCTGTTTGAACCTATACAAGACGATTTATTGGAAAAGCAGGTGATGATAAAGGATTTCCCTTTTCCTCCGCTCCATACAAAACAAACTATTCGCGGGGCCTTTCGTAAAACAAGGTTCCAGAGAAAGGAAAGAGACCTTGGGTCCGGTTCTGCCAGGTCATTCCAGATAACAGGGGTTACTTATTCAGAAACTTAACAACCACCAGCACCAACGACCAATCCTCGTCCGCATGAAGTGAGGCCCCAGGTAGGGTGTGTCGGAGTTGATATGTTTTATATATGAAATTAATTGTTTGTAAGTTGTTCCTGGCTCGTGTGGTGCCGACTCACTCAGCCCTAGGGATTATGTCCACAGTTGCAGATTCCAAGGTTCGACAATAAGGATCCAAGCAGGCTGCTCAGGTTGTAGTTTATTACTGTGATGTTTCAGGGTGACAGCAGGGTGGAAAACTGTTACACTGAACCAATTGATCTCCTCCCACCCTGACCTCCTCCTTCCACATGATATTCTATACAATATCACAACCAAGACACACTTTAATCTGTCGACAGTAATAGCTTTTTGGAGTAGGCAGTGCCCTTACTCCAAAGGCTCAAAAATGTGCCCCTTTAGTCAATACACCACCAATTGAAAAAACTGCACGTCTATTGATGACTAAAGGAACAATCCCACATCTAAATAACGCTTCCTAGTAAGAACTACTCCTAAAATCCTAAGCCCTGTTAAAAAGCATACATGAGAAATCTGGGGCGTGATCAAAAAGATTGCCTAAGTGAGAAAAAAGTAGAGACCACAATGACCTCATAAAAAGTCCTTTAGTCTCGCTTTATCACTACCTTTGATAAAGGTAACGAGAAATCCACAAGACCCCACCTTAAGGACCTTACCCCAGTAGACCCAGAATCTTTTCCGTAAAAACCACCACCCTGAAAACGTATGGCCCCAATCAAACTCAGATTACTGACGTCCAGAAGAATACCACAGGTTCCAAAAAAGGGTTAAAAAGTTGGTCACAAAAAATGCCTATGTGCCAAATGATTAATTCCGAGGCCAATACATTTGAAATCATGGGAGATTATGAGGACTCTGGGTCTCTTCACAGCAGCAATTTCAGCGGTACGTTGGGCGATGTATCATGCAAGACCCTTACAGCTCTAAATGTTGGGGAACTGGAAGGGGGACCAGTCCTCCCTGGACCACAGGATTACGCTTCCCCAGCAGATCCTGGATTCCCTGGGATGGTGGCTAAGAGAAGAGAACCTCCAGACAGGCAAACCTTGGAGAGAGGAGAATCCCCTATCTATGGTCACAGATGCGATTTCCTCGGGTTGGGAAGCCCAGGTCAAGGACCTTCTATTCCAGGGGTCATGGAACGAAGAGTCCAGGAGGAGGTCCTCAAATCACAGAGAATTAGAAGCCATCCTACAGGCGATCAGACAAGCTTTACCAGTGATTCGGGGGACAGACCTGAAGATTGCCTCAGACAATGTCACGGCATTTGTGAATCGCCAAGGAGGTACCAGAAGCGGGGTCCTTAATGAGCCTCTCAAATCAGATCTTCGGGCTAGCAGAGGCCAATCTGAAATCAATATCGGCAGTACACATAAGGGGCAGGGACAATCTGGAGGCAGACTTCCTGAGCCGTCATCTCTTACGACAGGGGGAATGGTCCCTGAATCGGAAAGTGTTCTCCAAGATAACCAGACTCTGGGGTCAACCAGAGGTAGATTTATTCGCCACAAGAAGGAACAGACAGGTCAAGCTTTTCTGCTCCCTAGACCCGAGAGATCGACCGTTGAGTCGGGATGCTTTCTCAATAAAGTGGAACTTCAGCCTCTCCTATGCATTTCCACCTCTGTCTGTCCTCCCGAGAGTTCTAAAGAAGATAAGGCAAGATCAGGCCAGAGTCATTCTCAGAAGAGCATGGTTCTCAATACTGAGGGAACTATCGATATCAGACCCTTGGATCCTCCCAGAGAATCACGATCTCCTCTCCCAGGGCCCAGTATTCCACCTGCAGATTGCGAACCTCCATCTGACGGCCTGGAATTTAAGAGGCGCATCTTGAGGGAGAAAGGCCTCTCAGACTAGGTAATTACAACCCTGCAAAAGAGTAGGAAATTAGTTACCTCTAAAATTTATTTCAGGGTCTGGAGAGTATTCTCAGATTTTTGTAGTCCAGAGAAAATAGACTTGGCTCATCCAAATATAGCTAAGATACTAAACTTTCTGCAAGCAGGATTAGATAAGGGCCTAAAACCAGCAACACTTAAAGTACAGATTTCTGCCCTTAGCTCTCTGTTTGAGTCTCCCTTAGCCTCTCATCCCTGGATATCTCGATTCATAAAAGCAGCATCTCGTATGACCCCATTTAGGAGATGTACGGTGCCCCCTTGGGACCTCACTCTGGTCTTAAATTATCTAATAAAAGACCCCTTTGAACCCCTAGAGGCTTGTTCACTAAAGTGGTTGACTATTAAAGTAGTGTTTTTGGTAACAATCACTTCAGCCCGTAGGGTGGGAGAAATATTGTCTCTGTCCTGTAGAGTGCCTTTCCTTAAGGTACTAGATGACAGGGTAGTTCTGACAACAGACCCGGCCTTTTTACCAAAGGTAGTCTCTAGGTTCCATAGATCCCAGGAGATCAGGCTCCCATCCTTCTGGCCAATACAGTGAAATCATTACACACAGGCGAAACCTTTCAGATTAAACAGGAACTCTCCTGTGCCTCAGACTTTGTTATAAATGTTATCAACTGCATATGCCGGCCTACAATATGTGGGTCGCACGGTCCAGACTCTGCGAGTAAGAATGAACGGCCATAGACATAAAGCAAAGATCACGTCAGAGTTTGATCAGGGAGCGATCACTGTTTGGTCAGTGAAAAACGCACATTTTGCATCAGAGTGCAATCAGTTTTTAGTCAGAGTTTGTTAAGTGTCTCAGTTTTTCACGCGTGAAAGGACTCAGGACTGAGGTCTATCTTTTCTATGGCAATTGCTGCGTGAAAAATGCATTGCACTTGCAAGTGTCTCAGAGTGCAATGCGTTTTTGATGCGTCTCCATAGACTTGTATGGTGCGTTTGATGCAAGTCTGAAAAGAGCCATTGATTACAATGGGTCAAAAGCACACGTGAAAATCGCAAGTGTGAAAGGGGCCTAACTGTTCATTTAAAAATCTCATATTAACCCCTATTGAACAAATACCAGAAAATAACAAAAATAGAATAAAAACCTTGAACAGGCGTGACTCATACTGGATCTATAAACTAGGCAATTTACATTCCAAATGGCTTGAATGCCGTAATAGAATCTATATAAAATACTTATGCCCCAATATATATGCTTTCTTTATATCAAGACAGCTTAACAATATAATAAATAAAATCATTTCTGGGTAGCGTCACCAAGTCTGTACTTCATTTTTTATTGATTTTTATTGTTATATATTGTATTGCCTATTTTTTATACTTTTATTTTGTATGTTCTAGAAAAATGTAAAGATTTATGTCTATTTTACCATAATGCTTCTCATTGGTCCAGCCCTTCCCGGGCTATCCCCCAGTTTGTATTTAAGCAAGATGTATACCACACTACAGTATGCCTGACGAAGGCCCATGTCCGGGGCCGAAATGCGTAGCAATTCATCCATTTATTCATGTTTTAATTGTAATAAAGAACCAACTTTGAAATTCACTACAAATTGGTAGTGGTTTGCATCCACGCGGCGTCGACGTATCCCTTATCTCCTCCACGGGAAATTTCCATAGGTTACTAACTTGTATTCTACATCCCTACCCCTATTTATGATGGAATCTAATTTAATTTGAACTGGGCTTCCCTTTTCAAAAGGAAAACTGTTAAGCACAGTTTGGTGAAATATGGAGTCCCTAACCTGGATTACTACTTTGTTACCTTTTACTGCTGACCTTGCCTTCCTTTCCACTAAACCACTATCTACCTGAAACCATAAAGTTTTACCAGGGTTTTCGTGTTCTGTTGCCCAGACCATATTGTCCCATTCCACGGTTTTATCCGAATGGAACCAATCTATAGCCTCATCTGTATCACAATAGCATTGCATTCTTACTTCCAAACCCATATCCCAAACCATAGAAATTGAGTTGTTCAGTTTCCCAAACCTCCCCTCCCCTCCCCTTCATTATATGCTTGTCCATGGTCCGCAAAAAAGAAATAAAAAATAAGAATAGCCATATCCAACAGATCACTGAAATTCTTTGTTTTCTTTTTTTGAGCTTTTCCTTGATTTCCCGATACAATGTAGAGATGCGTTTTCTTATTATTCTAAAATATTTAAAAAAATGTAAAAGAAAAAAGGCAGAATCGGTCCTTATAGTTTAATATCAAACCCTACAACTAACTACTCATTACAGGCATATATGTGGATATTATTATATTTATACATTTCCTTTGTATGCCTTTAATTGCCAAAACACTATACCATTTAATTTCAGGGGTTAATTTTCCCATCAGCTCTGGGTATGATGAGCAGTCCTAAATGCAGATTCATTTAATTTTCTGTAATCTATTGAGAGACTGTATGTCTCGCTTGAGAATGGGCCATATTGGAGCAGAACCTGCAGTTTGGCATTCCCTGATTAAACCCCTCTGTAACAGTTCCTGAATGATAATTGTCAAGTCCTTTTCTGCCTCTTTTGGAATTGGATACAGTTTCACATAAGGATGGTCAGCACCATCTAATATGACAATTAAATCTGTTTTTCCGGCATCTAGCCTATTTGGCCCACCATTCTTCTGTTCCATAAGGTGCTGCTGTTATTGTTTTATTTTTAATTCCTTTTACGCTTCCTCTGTCTTCACTGTCCTCCACTACCTGCATTTCTGCACATGGTATAGTGGGCCAAAGTTTTTTATTGATCAAATCAACAGTGTATCCTAACTTTCTTATGTCTGGATCTCCTAACAGTGGTATAGCATCAGTTTATAAATGCACTTTGGTCTCAATATCTCTGTTTCCTACTTTGATTTTCCTTTTCTCCACAAACACATCTGTTGGTGAACCCGTCACCCCCACTATTTTAGAACAAGCAAACTTATCTGTAACTGGCAATCCAGGCATCAATGTTGTTCCTGCCCCTGTATCTATTAGGGTATTAATTTTCTCCCCATTTACCCACACATCACATGTAGGTCTTCCCCATTGATCCAAATGCAGGGGCACACTTGAATCGATGATGGAAGAGAGCAAACACACCCCAATTCAGTTTTTATCACAGAATATTATATCTCCTTTAGCCTCAGACAGTTCAGCACAAGGGGTTAATTTAGCCTCTTTCAATTGCTCCCTGAGCACATTCAACTGTCTCTTGCAATTAATTTTTCTCCTCCATTACTTGTCTAAGCGGAATCCATTCCCCAGTTCTACCTGTACCACGACCTCTAAAGTGTTGCCTTTCTCTATCCCTAAAACTGCTTTTTCCTTCCACTCTCCATGTGTTACCACTAGAGTATTTTTGTCCACCATGATGCCAAATCCTGCACTGATGATCCCGCAGCTCATACACAGGCGCCACCTGAATTTTATTTTGCAAACTTTCTATTGCTTTTTCTAACTCCACATTTTTCAATGCACTCTCATCCAATTTATCTTGCAAGAAAGAAGTATGAGTAGAAGTCTGCACCAATAATCGTATATCTTCCATACAACTTTCTGCATTCCCTAACTCTTCTCTCAATGCAGCAATATCCTGAGACAACTTCTCAACTTCCCTATTCAATACTTTTCCAACCTCAAACAACAATTGAATAACTCATCCCAACTTTGATTTCTTCTTCTCCCTTCACTGAGGGAGTCACACTCATATCCACTTTTAAATCATACAAAGTGTTATCATCCACATCTTTCCAGGAAAATGGACCCCCATAGCTAGCAACCAACTCATGCACCAAATCAGCAACAACATTACAACACCACCCCTCAACTACAACCTCCTCAGCAATTTCTCTAGTTTTTGACCCTTGGTCACCTGTCTTAGAAATTTTTTTTAAAGACATTCATATTTACCGAATTCCGTTTGGACTCTTCAAACAAACAGCAATATGGCACCTCCAGAAGATCTTCTTTCCTGCTTGAGATCTTTACCACGCCGATGATTCCTTATTGGAGACCTGGTAGCTGTGGAATACTCCTTATCGATGAGCCACGATATTTCCTTGGTTATTTTGCGTTGTTTTGGTACTTCCTCTAGGTTCAATCAACCAGACGAGCCCGCAAGATGTCGGAGTTGATATGCTTTATATATGAAATTAATAATTCCTGGCTCGTGTGAGTGCCGACTCACTCATCCACTTGGGATTATGGCCACAGTTGCAGATTCTCAAGGTTCGACAATAAGGATCCAAGCAGGCTGCTCAGGTTGTAGTTTATTACTGTGATGTTCACAGGGTGACAGCAGGGTGGAAAACTGTTACACTGAAACCAATTTACAACTCAATATATACAGTGGTCTTTCATAAGATCAATTGTTTACATTAGCAAAACACCGGTTTACATTCCCCTACCCATCTCTGCAGTTGTGTTCCTGGCTCCTTCACTCCATTATCATATCACTGGAAGTCTCCGGAAGCTTCCTTCCAAATGGCTAGAAGGTTTATTCCAGAAACATCCCTGTCTGAATTTACTAGAATATTCCACCGGAATCTTCCACTATAACCCTCTCTCTCCTACAGGGGGAAGGTTATCCTACTTCTTCCATGCCTGGAAACAATTTTCCAACAGCGATTGAATCCTCAACTCCATATTACACAGGATATAACTCTGGACTTCAAGTACACTCCTCCACAGAAGTTCTGTTTAACAAAGATTCCAACAAGGGAAAAAGGCAGTGCCATGATGTCGGAGATAGCTATGTTGCTTTCCAAGAAGGTTCTGTGTCCAGTTTCTATAGGAGAAGAATGTCAGGGGTATTATTCAACCCTCTTTTGGGTAAAGAAACCATATGGGACGTTAAGAACCATAATCAATTTAAAAGAGTTAAACAAATATCTTCAAGTACCAAGTTTCAAGATGGAAACATTAAAGTCCACGATGAATCTGCTATTTCCAGGATGTGTTATGGCATCCATAGATCTAGAAGACGCCTATTATCACGTAGCCATCCATCGGGAGTACCAGAAATACCTGAGATTTGCAATTCAAATAGGGCCAAAAATTGTTAATCTTCAATACAAAGCTCTTCCTTTCGGAATAGCCATAGCACCAAGGACCTTTACAAAATTATATCAGAAATGGCAGCATTCATAAGAGTAGATCAGGGTCTGTTTGTCCCTTATCTAGATGACTTCCTACTGGTAGGTTCCTCAGAACAGGAGGTAAAAAAGCAGGTGATCAGAGTAATCAAAATACTAGAGTCTTTAGGATGGATAATAAATATGGAGAAATCAGAGGTAATTCCCTCACGGAGAAAATTATTTTTAGGGGTACTTCTAGATTCCAGCTGTCAAAAATCTTTTCTTCCCTTAGAAAGACGGGAGAAAATAAGAGAAAGCATAGTCAGAATAAAAGTATCTCCCCACACCTCCATCAGGGGAGCCATGTCAATTCTAGGAGGATTGGTTGCCTCAATCCCAGCGGTTCCCTGGGCTCAATTTCATCTGAGAGCACTGCAAAACTTCCTGCTAAAGCCCTGGGACAAAAATCCAAACTCCCTAGACAAGAATATAAAAATTCCAAGGGGATATTATAATCCCTAGACTGGTGGTTAGTCTTAAAGTCTCTATCAGGGCCTCCGTTTGAACCCATAAACAGAATTCCCTTAAATCTCCTCACATTTAAGGCAGTTTTCTTAGTAGCTATTACTTCGGCTAGGAGGGTAGGAGAAATTGCTGCCTTATCTTGTAGACCTCCGTATTTTACTTTGTTTCCAGACAAAATAATTTTAAGACCTGACCCAGAATTCCTTCCTAAAGTGGTTTCAAACTTTCATAGGTCCCAGGAAGTAATTCTTACCTCCTTCTGTACAAACCCAAAGTCAGAGAAATCTTTTCATAATCTAGATGTTAGGCGTACTGTGCTCCAGTACTTTAAGATTTCATAGTCCTTTTCAAAAGTCAGTCTGTTTATTCTTCTTTCAGGAAAAAAGAAAGGAACAAAAGCATCCTCATCCATCATTGCTAGATGGATTAGACCCACTACCCAGTTGGCTTATGAACTAACCGAGAAGTCTGTCCCAGAAAAAATCCATGCTCATTCCACTTTAGCACTAGCAATGTCCTGGGCAGAGTTTAGACATGCTTCCCTATCTGTCAGGCTGCATTCTGGTCTATTCACCACACTTTCTTTAAGCACTCCCGGTTAGATGTGTTGCGGGTTCTCTTGATCTGGCTTTTGGGAGTATTCTCTTCCATTATCCCTCCATAATTTCTCATCTCTGAAAATCTCTCTGGTTGGTGCCGTTGTGGAAAATGGGAGTTACTTACCGGTAATGATGTTTCCTCGTACCACAACGGCACCTGGTATATTCCCACCCAGGTGTTGTTTTCCTTTTTTTTTTCTTGGAGAAGGTCAAAAGGGTGTTGCAAAGAAAAAAAAAAAAAAGAAATGTATATAAACTACGCCTACATAGAAAGGAAATTTCTGATGTATTCACAAAAGTCTCTTCCAAGTCTCTAACCACTGAGGCAAGATAGGAGGAGCAAAGTTCTTATGCTCAGGTTTCCTGCCCTGGGGGCAGATCCCTCTCTCTGGTTGGTGCCGTTAAGTAACTCCTGTTTTCCCCCTCTCACCACGACCGCACCCAACCAGAGAGAGGGATCCGCCTCCAGGGACAGGAAATTCCGACCTTAAATTGTGCGGTACGCCCCATCTCCTTAAGTGGTTTCCTGTCCCTGTCGGGGGATCCAGTGAGTCTTGGTGAGGCTCAGGAATTGCGGTGAAAGGGGGGAATGGGAGTCCCAGGTACCCCCAGGTGGCTGCACAAAATCCCCCGCCGAGGCTTATCGGAGGGTGAACGCTCGGCGGTGCGGACTCCGGCGCGTCTCCGATCCGGAGTTGGGGGCGTGCGCAGGAGTGGAGGCAGCTGAGCGCAGGATTTCGACTCCTCCCTGCAGCGGTCTTCAGGAAAATGGCGCCGACCCCACTTCCCGCGAGGACCGGGAGTGGCGCGCCGTTCAGCGCCCCACGTGGGAGTGACGTCACGAGCGGGAGATTTGAAAAGGGAGATCCCACACAGGAGTCCTGTGTGTTGTTCTAACACTCACAGCCAGCCACAGGAGTCACTCCAGTTGTTGGAAGAAACAGAGTTGTACCCTCTCCACTGGATAAGATGAGTTCTAATGAAGGTGGTAGAGAATCGGTGGACACCGCTACGGTAAAATTTGGGTAGAGGGATAGTCCGCTGATTGGTGAGTGCGGCCTTACCAGGCCTATAAACTGGTTCTGATGATGTCTTATGTGATTTCTTGTTTTAGAGGGAAGAATCGGGGGAAAGCCACTGTAAAGTCTAAGAATCGTGCATGTAGAATCTGTGGAGATAATCTGCCTGACTCATATTTAAAACCTAATTGTGATCAATGTGTTCAGCGCCTGTTAGCACAGGATCAGTCAGCCTTATTTGAATCCATGCGTATGCTAATCCAGCAGGAGGTGCGTAGTTCTGTGCAGGAAATGAGGAGATCCCTCAGGTCAGAGAATTCCCCAGGGACTTCCAGGCATTTTGAAGATTCTGGCCCCAGTCCGGAACAGTCATCTGAGTCAGAGGAGGACAGGTCAGGCAGACCCCTGTTCCCTATTGAAGACATTGATCATCTTATTAAATTAGTAAGAGCGACCATGGAATTGGAGGAAGAAAAGGAGGAGCGCTCCGTAACGGACGTCATGTTCCAGGGTCTAGGAGAAAGGAAGAAAAAGTTTTTTCCTATCCATGAGAATATTTCCTCCCTTATCCAGGCAGAATGGCGAAAGACTGACAAAAAAGTTTTTGTCCCAAGGGCAATGAAGAGGAAATATCCTTTTCCAGAAAATGAGACAGAGATCTGGGACAAGGCACCGAAGGTAGATGTTGCCGTTTCTAAATTCTTTAGGAAGAGTGCGCTTCCGGTGGAGGATTCAGGTGTGCTTAAGGATCCCATGGATAAGAAGGCAGATAGCTTTCTAAGGCGCTCCTGGGAGGCTGCAGCGGGCGCATTTAAACCTAATATTGCTGCCACATGCGTCTCTAGATCTTTATTTGTTTGGCTTTCCCAGCTGGAGGAGAAAATTAAGACAGGTGCTTCAAGGTCGCATCTTATCTCAGAGGTTACCACCGCGCAGAAGGCCTCAGCCTTCTTAGCAGATGCCTCGGTGGATGCCCTACGGTTGTCAGCAAGATCAGCAGCTTTATCCAATTCAGCCAGATGGGCCCTGTGGCTGAAAAACTGGGCAGGTGACCTACCTTCAAAGAACCATTTATGTGGTATCCCTTGTGAGGGGGAGTTCCTATTTGGATCTGCTCTAGATAACATCTTGGAGAAGGCGGCAGACAGAAAAAAGGGATTTCCCAGTACAAGACCTCAGGAAAGGAAATTTTTTCGTTCCTCAAGGCGGTTTAGATCTCCCCAAAGATCTGGAGACAAAAAGGAAGGATGGCGATCCTCTAGAAAATGTAGAGGCTTCATGTTCTCTCGACCTCAGGACTCCAGTAAACGCCCCGGTCAGCAATGACGCCAGGGGTCCTGTGGGGGGGAAGACTCTCCCTGTTCAAGGAGGAGTGGAGGAAGATTACAGGGAGCAAAAGGATCATGGGGATCATACAGGATGGCCTAAAGTTACCTTTTCTATCCCCCCCCCCTTCCACAGCGTTTCAGGATAACATCAGTGCCCGGAAGAATGGCGGAACGGGCCCTGGAAGCCGAGGTGAAGTCCTTATTAGAGAAGGAGGTGCTCAGACAAGTGCCACTTCAGGATCGGGGAACAGGATTGTACTCAACCCTGTTCTTTATAAAGAAGCTGGATGGCTCCCTCCGTACCATCATAAATCTAAAACCACTGAATTGCTACCTGCGAGTGGACAAGTTCAAGATGGAGTCCATAAAGTCAACTATAAACCTGCTCTTTAAGGATTGTTATATGGCTTCCATAGACCTAGCGGATGCATATTACCACGTCCCTATTCATCCAGACAGTCAGAAGTTCCTGAGAGTGGCGGTAGTAGTGGATGGCAAGATAGAGCACCTCCAATTCAGAGCACTACCCTTTGAACTGGCTCCGAGAGTCTTCACGAAATTAATATCAGAGGTGGGAGCCTACATACGGAAACATCAGGGCACTTTCGTGCCATATCTCGATGACTTCCTGCTGATAGCAAGTTCAGCGGAAAAATTAGAGATCCAGATAAAAGTAGTACTGAAGATTCTACATCTGTTAGGTTGGATGGTGAATCTGAAAAAATCCTCCCTTACACCTGCCAGATCAAAGATCTTTTTAGGCATCAGACTGGATTCCATTCAACAGAAATCCTTCCTTCCACAGGACAAAGTGGTGAAGATAGTAACCTCGGTGGAAAAGTTGTACAGACAGCCATCTCCTACCATAAGGGAGATTATGAGGATTCTGGGTCTCTTCACGGCAGCAATCCCAGCAGTACCTTGGGCGATGTATCATGCAAGACCTTTACAACTCTTCATGTTGGAGAACTGGAAGGGAGACCAGTCCACTCTGGACCACAGGATTAAGCTTCCCCAGAATATCCTAGATTCCCTGGGATTGTGGTTAAGAGAAGAGAACCTCCAAATAGGCAAATCTTGGAGAGAAGAGAATCCCCTATCTATGATTAAGGATGCAAGTTCCTGGGGTTGGGGAGCCCAGGTGAAGACCCTCCTATTCCATGGGACATGGGAAGAAGAGTTCAGAAGGACGTCCTCAAATCACAGAGAATTAGAAGCCATCCTACAGGCGATCAGACAAGCTTTACCGGTAATTCGGGGGACAGACCTGAAGATTGCTTCAGACAATGTCATGGCAGTGGCATTTGTGAATCGCCAGGGAGGTACCAGAAGCGAGTCTCTAATGAATCTCTCGAATCAGATCTTCAGGCTAGCAGAGGCCAATCTAAGATCAGTATCGGCAATACATATAAGAGGCAGGGACAATCTGGAAGTGGACTTTCTAAGCCGTCATCTCTTACGACAGGGGGAATGGTCCCTGAATCGGAAAGTGTTCTCCAAGATAACCAGACTCTGGGGTCAAACAGAGGTAGATTTATTTGCCACAAGAAGGAACAGACAGGTCAAGCTTTTCTGCACCCTAGACCCGAGAAATCAACCGCTGAGTCTGGATGCTTTCTCGATAAAGTGGGACTTCAGCCTCTCGTATGCATTTCCACCTCTGTCTGTCCTCCTGAGAGTTCTAAAGAAGATAAGGCAGGATCAGGCCAGAGTCATTCTTATAGCCCCTTTCTGGCCCAGGAGGGCATGGTTCTCAATACTGAGGGAACTATCGATATCAGACCCTTGGATCCTTACGGAGAATCACGATCTCCCCTCCCAGGGCCTAGTATTCCACCCACAGATTGCGAATCTCCATCTGACAGCCTGGAATTTGATAGGCGCATCTTGAGGGAGAAAGGCCTCTCAGACAAGGTAATTACAACCCTGCAAAAGAGTAGGAAGTTAGTTACCTCTAAAATTTATTTCCGGAGAGTATTTTCAGGTTTCTGTAGTCCAGAGAAAATAGACTTAGCTCATCCAAGATACTAGATTTTCTGCAAGCAGGATTAGATAAGGGCTTAAAACCGGCCACACTTAAAGTACAGATTTCTGCCCTTAGCTCTCTGTTCGAGTCTCCCTTAGCTTCTCATCCCTGGATATCACTTTTCATAAAGGCAGCATCTCGTATGACCCCATTTAGGTGCCCCCCTGGGACCTCACTATGGTCTTAAATTATCTGCTAAGAAACCCCTTTGAGCGCCTAGAGGCTTGTTCATTAAAGTGGTTGACTATTAAAGTAGTGTTCTTGGTAGCAATCACTTCAGCTCGTAGAGTGGGAGAAATATCGGCTCTGTCCTGTAGAGCGCCTTTCCTTAAGGTGCTAGATGACAGGGTGGTTCTGATGACAGACCCGGCCTTTTTACCAAAAGTAGTCTCTAGGTTTCATAGATCCCAAGAGATCAGGCTTCCATCCTTCTGTAGTAACCCATCTACGGATAGGGAAAGAGAATTTAATAAATTAGATGTTACAAGGGCCATTGAAGTTTATTTAGACAGGACTAAAGATTGGAGAAAATCTTTTTGTTCTTTTTGGAGGCAAGAACAGGGGGCAAAAGGCCTCAGCTATGGTTATAGCCAGGTGGATCAGGCAAGCTATTAGCTCTGCTTATGTAGCAGCAGGTCAGCCGATACCAGAAGGTCTAAAAGCCCATTCTACCAGAGCAGTCTCTTCATGGGCAGAATTCAGAGAGGTATCGGTTAATCAAATTTGTCAGGCTGCTACTTGGTCTTCTCCTCACACTTTCTATAGGCTGAACGTAGCAGGTGCACAGCAGCTATCTTTTGGGGTAAGAGTTCTTTCTTCGGTGATCCCTCCCTAATTTTTCATCTATGCTATTCTCTCTGGTTGGGTGCTTTCGTGGTAAGAGGGGGAAACCGGTAATTAATCACCGGTAATTGTGTTTCCTTGAACCACGACAGCACCCTGGTTATTCCCTCCCTTAGAAGATGGGTTAGATACAGAAATGGGGGCCCACCGGGTTCCACTAAATTTTGTGGTTCATGTGGTGACTACCCAAGGTATTCAAATGGTGTGGCCCACTCTTATAACGCATTGTTTAGTCCAAAGCTACATAAACAATAAAAGGTACCCCTCTCTTGGTGGGGAAGTGGACAAAAACACGGAAAAACATGTTATTAAAAATGAATGACTCTTTATTAATACAAAAAATACACACAAAAAGTACCAGTCTGGTTGCTGCTGGTGAAATATGTAAACAATGTATGATAAAAACACAGTGGTTTGGCACATAAGAAAGCGGATGAACCTGGGCAGGGGGAAGAGGTTAAAGTATGCTGAGGCTGGTGAGTTGGGAGCTGAACAATGGAGTGTATTGGGTATATGATAGCTCTATGTAGTATGTGTATAAGGTAAATGCAACGAAACTCCTAGAAAAAGGAGGGTAATAGTGTCTTTGAGAGCTATCTAGAAAGGTGTATCAGCTCTTACCAGTAAAAGGTGTTACAGGCCGCCTCTGCCAGGTTAAGACCGCGTCCCCGACGCGCGTTTCGGCTCTAAGGGAGCCTTCGTCTGGGGGGTGGCGTCTCTTTAGTACCAAGGAAAATATAAGAGAAGTTTGAGCCAATGAAAATGTTGGTGGGCGATCACGTGCCCGCAAACTCCCGGGTCACGTGTTGTGATCTCGCGAGAGCGCGGGAGCATGATCAGCCTGATGTGTTACGTAATCACCTGGGATCCCAGACCCTATGCGGAACGGAGTTTCAGGTAAGAGGCGCATGCGTGATAGGCGCCCTGTACAAGAAGATGTTTAACTATAGTACTGCAGTTGAAGGAAGTGCATTGGAACGGTAATAAAAGTATATATCATTATAAATGTACCGACGGTGCCATATAGTAAGTAACACTGTTCATCCGAAATAAATTGCACGGATATCCCAAATATCAATATTTACATAAATCTGGCAAGGTAAAAACCTATGATGAATACTAGAATAGTGATAATACCAACGGTGTTCTTTTTATATATAACAGTGGTAAAAACTATAAATTATCATGAGCCCTACTTGGTACAAAGTGCACAGTGCATATACATTAAAACAAGTTAGCATGGGTATACAGAAGGTGCCGTAAACATGTGTTGTATACCATATTGGTTGCTATGTATGTTGTACACCAATTTGGTTGACATACAGAGTTAACATAATTGAATTAAATATACAATGAACATGTATTGTACACCATTTTGGTTACTACATATGTTGCACATCAGTTCGGTTATCACAGGATATCAGGGTGCACACATACGCATATAACTAATGAATGACATGCACGTCCTTAACCTCATGACAGTATCATGGATTTCATAGAGATCGACTTTGTACCGGTAATAAATGTCTTACATTGTCATAGACTGTGGTACATAAAGTGCACCATGCATTGCAATAAAGATATAGTTTAACAGGATGTGTGCTATATGTCATATTAGTTATCTAAAACCGACAGGTAACTGTTAAATATATGTTGTGACAATGAATCTAGATACCTGCTGAAAACATTGGACAAAAAAACTAATACAAATACATTGAATGTTATACAGTGAATATTGTCCTCAAAGCCTATATACATTGCAAGAAGGCACTCTAAATTTGATACCACATGAAATAGGGAACCATTTAACTTGTTCGATTACATTGAATATTGTGCAAAGCTTATAGTCCTTATATCTTGCATATATTGTGAACAAAACAAATTACTATCAAGTGAATTGGGGAAGTGATGGGGATAACGTGAGGAAGAGGGGTGGTGAGGTGAGGAAAAACGTGAGGTAAGGGAGACCAACACATTAAGGAACAGGTGAATTAATGTTGAACTCTGAAATGCAGCCCTATATTACCTGGTTAGATCTATATAGTGCCACATATTTGTGGTCAGAAGGTTACCAAAAAAGTAGTATGCGTGGTGTTGAGACGCACATCTGGACAAGTCTTTAAAACATGGTGGTATGGCATATGACATAATAATATACGTAAGTCTTTTAGATATGATAGTCCAAGACACGACAGATCCTTTGATTAAAACATAGGGTTTGGTTTCGTTGTTTCTCCAGGTACTGGTGGCATAATCATAACGGCTCATTAGTTGTTGGTGATATCTATATATCTAAACCTATAGAGATATGATTGCTGAAACATAAAGATGTAGAGTTAGGAACAAATAAAAACAATTAAAAATCTGGAGTATTAGGACGCCAGTTTGTGTTAGCATAGCATGAGAGCAGCACTGTAAAGATAATCGACAAACGAGTGGATGAGAGTATTTGGGTGAATGGGGACTATACTGGTTTGTATTTATTGTAGAAATGGGGCGAAACTTAGGGTCTCATTGAGACCTCTTGGTTTCAGAGTATTGAGGGTCCAAATCCATCTGGTTTTGTGCTGAGCCAGAACTTTCTGGATCGGACCCCCTCTGATGCCGAGATCCACTTTCTCAATACCGCGTACCTTTAGGAGATTTGGGTCGGATTTGTGTTTATCCTTGAAGTGAGCTGCAACTGGTTTGCCTTCACAGTCCGCATCACTTTCAAGTGTGGCCCTAATGTCCCGCATATGTTCTCTAATTCTCACTTTTAGGGCCCGGCTTGTTAGGCCGATGTAAATAAGGTTGCAAGGGCATGTGGCATAGTATATTACCGCTGTGGTTGTGCACGAGATGTTGTGTTGGATATTATAGGTTTTCGTACCTGATGAGTCTGTAAAGGTATGTGCACGTTCCACATTGGGGCATGCTATGCATCTTCCACAGGGTTTGCATCCACCTGTTGGGCGATCTGCCCCAAAGATAGTGCCAGATTTGCCCGAGGTGTAGTGACTTCTAACCAGAACATCACGTAGGTTTTTAGATCTTCGGGCTGTTACTGCAGGGTGTGGGGTGACATACTTGCCTATGATTGGGTCCCCTGATAGGATTGGCCAGAAACGTGTCAGAATTTGGCGCATTTCGTGCCACTGAGAGTTATAATTAGTAACGAATCTTACCAAATCTGGCGCTTTCTCTTTCTCCTTAGGTGTTAACAATGTTTGGCGTGGAGTGTATTTGGCCCGTCTGTATGCTTGCTTCAAAGATCTTTTACTGTAGCCTCGTTGGAGGAATCTGTTTTTGAGGTCTAGTGCTTGTGATTCAAAATCCTCCTCAGTAGAGCAGATTCTCCTAATTCGGAGAAATTGGCCTGTTGGTATAGCTCTGATGGTTTGAGATGGGTGGGATGAAGTGGCATGTAATAATGAGTTTACAGCCGTCTCCTTCCTGAAAACGTTTGTCTGTAAGAATCCATTCATATCTCTTTTGATGGAAACATCTAAAAATGAGACACAATTTTTATCAGCACTATAGGTTAATTTAATGTTATATGGGTTATTGTTGAGGATTGTGAAGAATTGTTGGAGTTCTGTAAGATCTCCCTTCCAGATGATTAGGATGTCATCTATGTACCGGGCCCAAAAGAGGACCCGGTCCATAGAGACATCCCCACCACCATCCAGGAGGTCCCTCTCCCACAGCCCCAGGAACAGATTAGCGTATGAAGGCGCACATGACGCCCCCATAGCTGTACCCTGGAGCTGCAGGTAGAAGGACCCCCCGAAAACAAAAAAATTGTGATAGAGTATGAATTCCAGTAGTTGTAAAATGAACATAGCAAAATTTTGTGTTATGTTTTCCATCGAGAGAAAGAATTGTGCCGCCTTTAAACCATCTTGGTGTTTTATACACGTGTACAAGGATTCCACGTCGCATGTCACCAAGTAGGTGTCATCGTCAACGTGAAGTCCATCGATCCTGCACAGGAGATCCATAGTGTCACGTGTGTAGGACGGTAATGTCTCTACTATCTTCTTGAGGTAGTGGTCCACAAATTTGCTTATATTTTCCGTTAAACTACCTCTCCCCGAAATAATTGGGCGACCTGGTGGTACCGTAGGGTGTTTATGTACCTTTGGTAGTAGATACAGTGTTGGAATCACTGGGTCCGGGTTCTTGAGACATTCATGGAGGTCCTGGTTGATCACTTTATTTCTAACAGCCTGTAATAGCAAGGTATTTAATTCATTAGTGAATTTTGACAGAGGGTTGAATGTCAAACGTTTATAACATTGGTTATCCCCTAATTGGCGAAATGCCTCGGCTTCATACATATTGCGGGGCCACAATACCACATTACCCCCCTTATCGGATTGTTTTATCACTAATGTTTTATCTCTTTTTAGGTTGTTGATAGCTTGGCGTTGGGTGTTGGAAAGATTGTCGTGACTCACCTGTTTTCTCAGGTTGGTGAGTTCGTTTGTCACTGTCTTGACAAACAGATCCACCGCTGGACATGATGATAGGTTGGGGAACCTGTTTGATTTTCTTTTCACACAATGAGGAATTTCTGTATCTGAATTATGTTCGATTTGGAGTTCCTCCAGAATTCTCACTGCTTCGATTTCCCTTTCTGTTTCGAAGATGTCATGTGGGTCACTTGTGTGAAACCATTTTTTGAAGACCAGTGATCTCCCAAACAGGTGAAGGTCCTTTACTGTAGAGAAAATGTCAAGTTTAGTGCAGGGAGAAAAGGTAAGTCCTTTCTTAAGGACCTCAAGTTCATATGGTGACAATACACGTTCAGATAGGTTTATTACCTTTAGTTGGTTGTCGTTTATTGTACTACGTGTTTCTGGACGTTTTTTATTGTTCGTTTGAGCTTGAGTATATTTACGTTTTGTGCCCTGGGTTTCTTTATTTGCCTGGTTATCACTGTGATCATGTACTGATCTTGTCGAGGATACAGATGATGACCGGCTCGATGTTCTATCGAACCGGCCCATTCTTCTGTTTCTCCCAGGGCGGCCCCATTGGTACACTTTCTTTTGGGCAAAGTCGTTTTGGTCTCGCTGAAATTTCTTTAATTTTTTGTCGCATATCTCTTTTTCCCATTTTTCAAGTTCTGGTTCCAGGGAGAGGTCAAAGGTTTTGACCTCTTCTAAGGTTTGCATCGAGGTTAATTTGGTACGTGCCTCTTCAAGCTCTTTGCTAACCGAGTCAAACGTTTTCTTATTATTGGTAATCAGAAGTTTCATGAATGTCTCAGAGCATAGGGAGCATGCTGCTTCCCATTGTGATATAAATGTGTCGTTCTCGACCGGGAATGAAGGAAATACCTGTATTCTGAGGCCTCTCGGGATCATTTTGTGCTCGATGTATTTTTCCAAAAATGCCCCATTCCACCAAATTCTCATCTTTTTATGCATTAAATTTTTAATAGTGCGCTGGGTCATGCTTGCATTGACACAAATGTCTGTGCCACCACTGGGTGCTGTTTCTTTAAAAACATGGTTCAGTTTAGTGCGCCAGGTCTGTTCTCTGGCTAGCATACTCATGATGCGTTTCTGATCCTAGAAGCTGTGAAAAAACACAGTAAATAAACAAATTAGAAGATGGGTTAGATACAGAAATGGGGGCCCACCGGGTTCCACTAAATTTTGTGGTTCATGTGGTGACTACCCAAGGTATTCAAATGGTGTGGCCCACTCTTATAACGCATTGTTTAGTCCAAAGCTACATAAACAATAAAAGGTACCCCTCTCTTGGTGGGGAAGTGAGACATTCATGAAACTTCTGATTACCAATAATAAGAAAACGTTTGACTCGGTTAGCAAAGAGCTTGAAGAGGCACGTACCAAATTAACCTCGATGAAAACCTTAGAAGAGGTCAAAACCTTTGACCTCTCCCTGGAACCAGAATTTGAAAAATGGGAAAAAAAGATATGCGACAAAAAATTAAAGAAATTTCAGCGAGACCAAAACGACTTTGCCCAAAAGAAAGTGTACCAATGGGGCCGCCCTGGGAGAAACAGAAGAATGGGCCGGTTCGATAGAACATCGAGCCGGTCATCATCTGTATCCTCGACAAGATCAGTACATGATCACAGTGATAACCAGGCAAATAAAGAAACCCAGGGCACAAAACGTAAATATACTCAAGCTCAAACGAACAATAAAAAACGTCCAGAAACACGTAGTACAATAAACGACAACCAACTAAAGGTAATAAACCTATCTGAACGTGTATTGTCACCATATGAACTTGAGGTCCTTAAGAAAGGACTTACCTTTTCTCCCTGCACTAAACTTGACATTTTCTCTACAGTAAAGGACCTTCACCTGTTTGGGAGATCACTGGTCTTCAAAAAATGGTTTCACACAAGTGACCCACATGACATCTTCGAAACAGAAAGGGAAATCGAAGCAGTGAGAATTCTGGAGGAACTCCAAATCGAACATAATTCAGATACAGAAATTCCTCATTGTGTGAAAAGAAAATCAAACAGGTTCCCCAACCTATCATCATGTCCAGCGGTGGATCTGTTTGTCAAGACAGTGACAAACGAACTCACCAACCTGAGAAAACAGGTGAGTCACGACAATCTTTCCAACACCCAACGCCAAGCTATCAACAACCTAAAAAGAGATAAAACATTAGTGATAAAACAATCCGATAAGGGGGGTAATGTGGTATTGTGGCCCCGCAATATGTATGAAGCCGAGGCATTTCGCCAATTAGGGGATAACCAATGTTATAAACGTTTGACATTCAACCCTCTGTCAAAATTCACTAATGAATTAAATACCTTGCTATTACAGGCTGTTAGAAATAAAGTGATCAACCAGGACCTCCATGAATGTCTCAAGAACCCGGACCCAGTGATTCCAACACTGTATCTACTACCAAAGGTACATAAACACCCTACGGTACCACCAGGTCGCCCAATTATTTCGGGGAGAGGTAGTTTAACGGAAAATATAAGCAAATTTGTGGACCACTACCTCAAGAAGATAGTAGAGACATTACCGTCCTACACACGTGACACTATGGATCTCCTGTGCAGGATCGATGGACTTCACGTTGACGATGACACCTACTTGGTGACATGCGACGTGGAATCCTTGTACACGTGTATAAAACACCAAGATGGTTTAAAGGCGGCACAATTCTTTCTCTCGATGGAAAACATAACACAAAATTTTGCTATGTTCATTTTACAACTACTGGAATTCATACTCTATCACAATTTTTTTGTTTTCGGGGGGTCCTTCTACCTGCAGCTCCAGGGTACAGCTATGGGGGCGTCATGTGCGCCTTCATACGCTAATCTGTTCCTGGGGCTGTGGGAGAGGGACCTCCTGGATGGTGGTGGGGATGTCTCTATGGACCGGGTCCTCTTTTGGGCCCGGTACATAGATGACATCCTAATCATCTGGAAGGGAGATCTTACAGAACTCCAACAATTCTTCACAATCCTCAACAATAACCCATATAACATTAAATTAACCTATAGTGCTGATAAAAATTGTGTCTCATTTTTAGATGTTTCCATCAAAAGAGATATGAATGGATTCTTACAGACAAACGTTTTCAGGAAGGAGACGGCTGTAAACTCATTATTACATGCCACTTCATCCCACCCATCTCAAACCATCAGAGCTATACCAACAGGCCAATTTCTCCGAATTAGGAGAATCTGCTCTACTGAGGAGGATTTTGAATCACAAGCACTAGACCTCAAAAACAGATTCCTCCAACGAGGCTACAGTAAAAGATCTTTGAAGCAAGCATACAGACGGGCCAAATACACTCCACGCCAAACATTGTTAACACCTAAGGAGAAAGAGAAAGCGCCAGATTTGGTAAGATTCGTTACTAATTATAACTCTCAGTGGCACGAAATGCGCCAAATTCTGACACGTTTCTGGCCAATCCTATCAGGGGACCCAATCATAGGCAAGTATGTCACCCCACACCCTGCAGTAACAGCCCGAAGATCTAAAAACCTACGTGATGTTCTGGTTAGAAGTCACTACACCTCGGGCAAATCTGGCACTATCTTTGGGGCAGATCGCCCAACAGGTGGATGCAAACCCTGTGGAAGATGCATAGCATGCCCCAATGTGGAACGTGCACATACCTTTACAGACTCATCAGGTACGAAAACCTATAATATCCAACACAACATCTCGTGCACAACCACAGCGGTAATATACTATGCCACATGCCCTTGCAACCTTATTTACATCGGCCTAACAAGCCGGGCCCTAAAAGTGAGAATTAGAGAACATATGCGGGACATTAGGGCCACACTTGAAAGTGATGCGGACTGTGAAGGCAAACCAGTTGCAGCTCACTTCAAGGATAAACACAAATCCGACCCAAATCTCCTAAAGGTACGCGGTATTGAGAAAGTGGATCTCGGCATCAGAGGGGGTCCGATCCAGAAAGTTCTGGCTCAGCACAAAACCAGATGGATTTGGACCCTCAATACTCTGAAACCAAGAGGTCTCAATGAGACCCTAAGTTTCGCCCCATTTCTACAATAAATACAAACCAGTATAGTCCCCATTCACCCAAATACTCTCATCCACTCGTTTGTCGATTATCTTTACAGTGCTGCTCTCATGCTATGCTAACACAAACTGGCGTCCTAATACTCCAGATTTTTAATTGTTTTTATTTGTTCCTAACTCTACATCTTTATGTTTCAGCAATCATATCTCTATAGGTTTAGATATATAGATATCACCAACAACTAATGAGCCGTTATGATTATGCCACCAGTACCTGGAGAAACAACGAAACCAAACCCTATGTTTTAATCAAAGGATCTGTCGTGTCTTGGACTATCATATCTAAAAGACTTACGTATATTATTATGTCATATGCCATACCACCATGTTTTAAAGACTTGTCCAGATGTGCGTCTCAACACCACGCATACTACTTTTTTGGTAACCTTCTGACCACAAATATGTGGCACTATATAGATCTAACCAGGTAATATAGGGCTGCATTTCAGAGTTCAACATTAATTCACCTGTTCCTTAATGTGTTGGTCTCCCTTACCTCACGTTTTTCCTCACCTCACCACCCCTCTTCCTCACGTTATCCCCATCACTTCCCCAATTCACTTGATAGTAATTTGTTTTGTTCACAATATATGCAAGATATAAGGACTATAAGCTTTGCACAATATTCAATGTAATCGAACAAGTTAAATGGTTCCCTATTTCATGTGGTATCAAATTTAGAGTGCCTTCTTGCAATGTATATAGGCTTTGAGGACAATATTCACTGTATAACATTCAATGTATTTGTATTAGTTTTTTTGTCCAATGTTTTCAGCAGGTATCTAGATTCATTGTCACAACATATATTTAACAGTTACCTGTCGGTTTTAGATAACTAATATGACATATAGCACACATCCTGTTAAACTATATCTTTATTGCAATGCATGGTGCACTTTATGTACCACAGTCTATGACAATGTAAGACATTTATTACCGGTACAAAGTCGATCTCTATGAAATCCATGATACTGTCATGAGGTTAAGGACGTGCATGTCATTCATTAGTTATATGCGTATGTGTGCACCCTGATATCCTGTGATAACCGAACTGATGTGCAACATATGTAGTAACCAAAATGGTGTACAATACATGTTCATTGTATATTTAATTCAATTATGTTAACTCTGTATGTCAACCAAATTGGTGTACAACATACATAGCAACCAATATGGTATACAACACATGTTTACGGCACCTTCTGTATACCCATGCTAACTTGTTTTAATGTATATGCACTGTGCACTTTGTACCAAGTAGGGCTCATGATAATTTATAGTTTTTACCACTGTTATATATAAAAAGAACACCGTTGGTATTATCACTATTCTAGTATTCATCATAGGTTTTTACCTTGCCAGATTTATGTAAATACTGATATTTGGGATATCCGTGCAATTTATTTCGGATGAACAGTGTTACTTACTATATGGCACCGTCGGTACATTTATAATGATATATACTTTTATTACCGTTCCAATGCACTTCCTTCAACTGCAGTACTATAGTTAAACATCTTCTTGTACAGGGCGCCTATCACGCATGCGCCTCTTACCTGAAACTCCGTTCCGCATAGGGTCTGGGATCCCAGGTGATTACGTAACACATCAGGCTGATCATGCTCCCGCGCTCTCGCGAGATCACAACACGTGACCCGGGAGTTTGCGGGCACGTGATCGCCCACCAACATTTTCATTGGCTCAAACTTCTCTTATATTTTCCTTGGTACTAAAGAGACGCCACCCCCCAGACGAAGGCTCCCTTAGAGCCGAAACGCGCGTCGGGGACGCGGTCTTAACCTGGCAGAGGCGGCTTGTAACACCTTTTACTGGTAAGAGCTGATACACCTTTCTAGATAGCTCTCAAAGACACTATTACCCTCCTTTTTCTAGGAGTTTCGTTGCATTTACCTTATACACATACTACATGGAGCTATCATATACCCAATACACTCCATTGTTCAGCTCCCAATTCACCAGCCTCAGCATACTTTAACCTCTTCCCCCTGCCCAGGTTCATCTGCTTTCTTATGTGCCAAACCACTGTGTTTTTATCATACATTGTTTACATATTTCACCAGCAGCAACCAGACTGGTACTTTTTGTGTGTATTTTTTGTATTAATAAAGAGTCATTCATTTTTAATAACATGTTTTTCCGTGTTTTTGTCCACTTCCCCACCAAGAGAGGGGTACCTTTTATTATTCCCTCCCTTGTAAAATTCTTTTCACTTTTCACACTTGGGTGTTAGCATTATGTGTGTGTCACAGAGATGTGAGATACTCTCATTGAAAGATATGCCGAATGATACGGTGGTCAGAAATAATCAAAACAGTCCCATGTAGTCTCTGTAATCCACTGAAGGAGATGGGGCGTACGGCACATTTTAAGGTCTGGATTTCCTGTCCCTGGAGGCGGATGCCTCTCTCTGGTTGGGTGCTGTCGTGGTTCAAGGAAACACAATTACCGGTGAGTAATTACCGGTTTTCCACCCAAAATGATTGTATTGTGAAAAAATATTACAATTTGCAGACTGCACCTCCATTTTGTTTTAACCCCTTTGTTTTAACCTAAAGGGTTAACAAACTTCTTAAAAGTGGTTTTTCATATGTTGAGGGTTGTAGTTTCCATAATGGGGTAATTGTGAGTCTTGCCTCTCAGTGTCAATTAGAATTTGAGCAGGTCCATCTAAATATGGGTTTTGGTGATTTTACAAAAAATGTGAAAAATGATACCTAAATTCTGAGCCTCATAACATTCTAGTAAAATATGTGGAATCTTAAAAAAACATCCAACATAAAGCAGACATTTGGGAAATGTAAGTTATTAATTTATTTGGGTGCTATGACTATCTGCATCAAAAGAAGAAATTTTTCCAAATTTTTGCCAAATTTTGTTTTTTTTCATAACTAAACGCAAAAGATTTCATTCAAATTTTTAAACTAATTTAAATTACAATATCAAGAGAAAACAATTTCATAGCGTTCCAAAGCTATAATCACTTATAGCGACACAGGCCAGATTTGAAAAATGGGGCGCCGTCCTAAAGGCCAAAAGAGGCTGAGTCCCGTAGGGGTTAAACTATCTCTATTAACCCTATACATACCTAACTCCTACCAATCACTGAAGCTATAACTCACATATACTAACTAATGACAGAAAGGGGGGGGGCTGTGATACCATGCGTCCCCCAGCTTACAACTGGGGAGCCCCTATCATTCTTAGGGAGCTCCGGGCTCTACACAGAGCACAACAATTATTTCTTATCCTATACCGCCATCTAGTGGTTATATTGCTGAATTGCACCTTTCCACACTCACACTATAACCTGCAAGAATAGCCTTCTGTCATGGGATAAGAGAACCCTTGGATCCCCAATTAACTGTTTTCCTCTGAAATAATATCAAAGCTCTTCACGATAACGGATGATCTTTATAACGGATGATTGCTTTATTCTTCAATCAAACATAGGGGCCATTGCAAGCTCGTGGGCCAAGATAGGCAACACCCATCATGAGTTCTCCCAAAACGAATGCAGCGGAGAGACTGTAAGAATTCCCAGGACTGAAATGACAGAACCCCTAAAGTGGCCCCTGCCCCCATGTGGTGGACCAAAGAGAACAACTACTACGGAGGAGATTACTTTGAAACAAGTGAATGACCAGGTCCTTTCTGCTATCGATGCCTGCAGGAGTTCCATTACGGGAAAGTAAGACGAAGTGAGGGTGGATGTTAGCCTGCTAAGTCAAGATATGCAAGGCCTACAAGAGAGAGTACATCATACAGAAGAGCATATATCCCAGGTGGAGCACCTCTCCCCAACGCCATTACGGGTCTCACTAAAGCCTTGGACCTGATAAAACAAAAGGCAGATGACCTAGAAAACAGACTGAGGCGTAACAACATAAGAGTAATTGGGCTCCCGGAGAGGGCAGAGGGCTCCAGAGATGTTTGTACAGAGATGGATAAGAAATTTGTTCCCTGATGCAGAGTTCTCCTCGACATTCTCTGTAGAAAGAGCACAAAGGGTGCCTGTGGGCCCTTCGAAAGCCTGATCTCCACCTCGCTCCTTCCTGGCATGATAAGATCCTGCAGTTGGTCCAGCGCCTTCAAGAAATTAGAGTGGATAAAAACTAAGTCTCCATCTTCCCAGACTTCACCATGGAATTACAAAAGCAGAGAGCTACCTTTGTGAAAGTGAAGCGCAAACTACGAGACCGAGCGGTGTTCTTCACATAGAGGCAGCGCAGAGGAGAGGTTGAGTGGACAGGTCTAAATACATTAAAGTTTTAGGTCATCACTGTTATGCAACACTTGGTGCACTTTTAGTTATATGTTTAGTAAAAGTTTCACTGGATGTAGAGCGCTGTTTCAAATTAGCATGCAGAAGTGGTATGGAGTACTAGGTAGAGGGAGGGGCATATACCCATCGCCAACGAGTTCTACTCATTGGTAAGGGTATCTCCAAGGTACGAGCCACTTGGTTAGACCATACAGCATACATATTTACTGGGCAATCCTGTTTAATTCCATCACTAAATTACATGGGAATATGAGTGAACTGCTCCTGGAATGTCCGGGGCTTAGGCACTCCTAGAAAGAGATAAAATTTTTTCTTTAAGTGTTTATTTTTGCATTTTGTAAAACTTTTAATACAATAAACCAAACTGATTTACAAGAATGCCGGCTATTACAGTATTTTTTCCCCACCACAATACAGAAGTATTACACATCATTAGGGGGTAGTAGTTAGTATATTACATTGTCCACAACATATATGTGGGGTATTACGTAGAGAATGAGGAGGAGAACATTGTAGCCAGATCTCTTGCTGAGACAAGAATAACACAGACACTTGGACAAACAGACACTCATACACACATACCCATACATTCAGTCTCCTTTAAGGGAATAAGCGTAGACCAGAAGGGATTATAAGGCAGTATAGGGATTCATGCACCATCTGGACCAGATGCTCTCATATTTCTGGGGGCACTTCCTGTTGGCATACAAAGAGCGGTGGTGGGGAATAACACTGTTAATGAGCAGGATCCACTGTTTTAATGGGGAAGGGTCCAGGTCCTTCCATGACATCATCACCACTTTCCGAGCATAGTATAAGGTGTACCTGAAAAATATTTTATCACAGTGGCCATTTATAACCTCATTCCTGATGCCAAGGAGACACACAGAGGGGGACATTATACACGGGAATTCAAAGTGTTGCTTAAGGAATTATAGCACTTCAGACCAAAAATCATGAATGATAGGGCAGGTCCAGACAAAGTGCAGGAAGGAACCAACTTCAGCCTGACAGTGGAAACATAAATTATTGGGCATTTGCAGGGGTGAAATAACCCAATGGAGAAATTTGGACTGGATCAGGAAGTCCCTAGCACTCACCACAGATGTCACCATCTCACTCACCATCAGACAGGTCAGGGATATCGCTTCTCCAGTGCTCCAGGGCTTTATCGAATGGCCTGGCCTTTGTCCAACCCGGGAGGGAGAGGAAGTGAGAGAGCCATGGATTTAGCCATAATGGAGTCCTAGGTGAGAGAGGAAGGGAGCTGTTTTCTCCCATCAGGATTTGCGCCCTGCGCCAGCACACCGCTACCTTACGAATAGGCAGTGGGATAGTAGATGGGGATTTATATCTGTAGAGGAGATTCGTAAGGGCTTCATAAGACCCTACCAAAGCCCCAGCCAGAGCAGCAGCAGCATTACCCCTGTCTATGTCTATCCACCACTGAGCGTATAACATCTGAGAGGCCAGGTAATATAAATATAGGTAAGGGGCTGCCAGCCCTCCCTGAGACTTGGGAGCCTGGAGTAGAGCCAGACTAAAGCGCGGGGCTCCACCTTGCCAGTAGAAGGACCGAAGGATACTATCTATGTGCTTGAACAAACTCTTGGGAAGTAATATAGGACAAGCATGAGATAGATATATAAATTTGAGAAGAAATATCATCTTAAAGATGTTAGTACGACCATATAAGGATAGGGGGAGGGTAGACCAGGCTTTCAAGCGAGACTCAGTATAAGTTATCAGGAGGTCAATACTTAGTTCTGTATAGGCTTGAATCTTGCGTGATATCTGCACCCCTAAGTATTTAAAATTGGCTACTCTCTGAACCGGGACTGGGAGGGGAAGGGCAGTTACCCCTTTATCTGAAAGGGGGAAAAGGGCTGATTTGTCCCAATTAACGCAGAGACCCGAGAAGCCCCCATAACCATCAATTAAGGATAGGAGGGATACCAGAGAAGGGCCACATCCCCAAGGTAGACAAGTGTATCATCAGCATACATGGATACTTTTTCAACTATACTACATCTAGTAATGCCCTTGAGTTCATCAGAATGACGAATCGCCCCAGCAAGGGGTTCAATGGCAAAAACAAAGAGGAGAGGGGATAGTGGGCACCCCTGTCTAGTACCCCTAGCCATCGAAAAGGGGGTGGACATATTAAGGTTGGTCCTAACCCTGGCTTTGGGTTGGTGGTATAAAAGTTTAACTAATGCTATGAAGCGGGGGCCAATACCGAGTCTGGGCATGAGGGCCCACATGAAGGGCCATTCCACAGAGTCAAAAGCCTTGTAGTTATCCAGGGATAGTATGAACCCGGGATCAGTCGAGTTCCCCGCCTCTGCAATGTTAAGATGCAGTCATTGTATGTTTATATTAGTTCCCTTTCCAGGCATAAAGCCCGTCTGGTCCAGATGAACCAGGGACAGTATTACTTTATTAAGTATAGTGGCTAGTATTTTTGCTAATACTTTAATATCAGAATTTAGAAGGGAGATTGGGCAGTATGATTCAAGGAGCAGGGGGTCTTTCCCTGGCTTAGGTAGAACTACAATGAGGGCCTATCACATGAATTCAGGAATGGAACCCCTTTCCAGCACCTCAGAATATAGGCGTAGGAGATGAGGAACCAAGGAATCACAGTTGTTTCTGTACCACTCACCTCCCAACCCATAAAGACCAGGAGTCTTACCAGGGGGGAGTGACTGTATAGCCAGTTCCACCTCCTCTGCCGAGATTGGAGTTTCAAGTCCAGACAACTGCGCCGTAGTAAGCTTCCACAATGGAAGATTGTCAAAGAATTTGGCCATGTCAGCGGAAGAGGCGGCTAATCTGGAACTGTAAAGAGAAGAGTAGAACTCACGTAACACCATGTTTAGAGCCTGGGGTTCTGTAACTAAGGCTCCGCTGCCATAAAGGATAGAAGGGACAGAGGCACAGGGTCGCTCAGCCCGTGAGAAGGTATACTAACAGCTTCCCATTTTTATCCCCAAACTCAAAGATGGTTGCCCCTCTGGCCAGTAAGCGCTTACTGGTGCGTTCTTTCACAGAAGCTAAATAATTCTTTTGAACCTGCACCCAAGTTCTTTTTCTCTCTGCGGTAGGGTGTTAAAGGTATTCCTTTTCTGTAGTAACCAACGTAGCTGAAAGCTCTTCCTCCTGTGCACTTAATGCCTTCCTATGTCCCGCTACACCTGAAAGGAAACCGTAGACTTTTATGAGTCCCAAACTAGGAGAGGGTCAGGGTGCGTTGAGTGTGTATCCCAGAACTCACCATGTGCTGCCTTAACAGTACTCTGAACAGCTGGGGATAGGAGCCAACCAGGGTGCAGGCGCCACAGGTGAGAGTCACTGGGAGGAGATGGACAAGCATGGCAGAGTGATCCAAGGCGCTGCGCGGGCAATATGACACATGTTCCACATGAGGCAACATATCTGAGGAAGCAAAAGCCAGGTCAATACAGGAAAAACTCTTGTGTGCAGCGGAGTAAAAGGAGTATTCTCTCTCCTGGGCGTGCTTTTTACGCCATATATCAGTAAGGTCAAGAGATAAGAGCCACTCATTCAGTCTGGCTGAACCCATGTCTTGGCCACTTGTGCGATCTATAGAGGGGTCGGGGACCGTGTTAAAGTCGCCAATGCAGATTAACGGACCCGTTGGCATAGCTGCCAGTTTACAAGATACTATGTGCAGGGTACCTGGGTCAAAGGGAGGAGGGACATATACTGATGCTATGGTGAAAGTAAATCCCCACAGGGCACAGTGCAGGACCACATAGCGGCCGAAGTGATCCGGCACAACTTGTATGATCTCTATAGGAAGTGCTTTGTATATATGTATGGATACTCCGCTGGCATAAACGGAGTAAGAGGAATGATACCCTCTGGCCACCCATGCCCTCTTTAGTGAGAGGACTTTCTGGCCAGTCAGATGAGTTTCCTGTATACACACAATGTGAGGGGCTTGCTGTTTGATAACATCCAGAATCAAGGCACGTTTAAATTTAGAATTAAAGCCCCTGACATTCCAACTCATAATTTTGAGATTAGTCATATTAGCGGATGGGAAATGGATGTGAGGAAGGAGACCCGAGCAACCAGACATTGATCCTTTCAAACGACAAAGACATAGATGGACAGACAACGAGAAACATGGCAAATATCACCAGAACAAATTAAACAACCCTGGAAGAAAAAGAATTAGAACCACCCTAACAGCAGTGATGTAGACCTTTACCCACTAACACCCAATTAGCAGAATGGTGGTCCCCAACTTAAGACAAACCTACACTGTTTGTCCCAGGACCCCAACCCATCAAACATAAATATTTAACAGGAGAGAAATTTAGAGAGAATGAAAAAAGATGGGGGAACGGGCAGGGATGGCCGAGAAAAAAAAAGGGGGGGGTAGGAAAGAGGGAAAGAGAGAGCAGCATGACAGCACGCTCACTGAAAAACAATACTAAAGCCCATAGAAGGGAAGTGCAGAACCTCCCCTCCGACTTCTAGTTAGGACAACCTCTGAGTCTCATATAAGTGCACTATAAAGGATATCAGTAGAGATGAGCGAGCACTAAAATGCTCGGGTACTCGTTATTCGAGACGAACTTTTCCCGATGCTGTCTCTAGGTTCCATAGATCCCAGGAGATCAGGCTCCCATCCTTCTGTAGTAACCCTTTTACGGATAGGGAAAGAGAATTTAACAAGTTAGATGTTAAAAGGGCCATTGAAGTTTTAGACAGGACTAGAGATTATCAGATTTTCTCCTTTCTTTTTGTTCTTTTTGGAAGCAAGAATAGGGGGCAGAAGGGCTCAGCTGTAGTTATAGCCAGGTGGATCAGGCAAGCTATTAGCTCTGCTTATGTAGCAGCAGGACAGCCGATACCAGAGGATCTAAAAGCCCATTCTACCAGAGCAGTCTCTTCTTCATGGGCAGAATTCAGAGAGGTATCGGTTAATCAGATTTGTCAGGCTGCCACTTGGTCTTCTCCTCACACTTTCTATAGGCACTATAGGCTGAACATAGTAGGTGCACAGGAGCTTTCTTTTGGGCGAAGAGTTCTTTCTTCGGTAATCCCTCCCTAGATTTTTTCGTCTATGGTATTCTCTCTTGTTGGGTGCTGTCGTGGTGAGAGGGGGAAACCGGTAATTACTCACCGGTAACTGTTTTTCCTTGAACCACGAGAGTACCCTGTTTATTCCCTCCCTTGTAAAATTCTTTTCAGATTCACACTTGGGTGTTAGTGTTATGTGTGTGTCACAGAGGTGTGAGATATTCTCATTGAAAGATATGCTGAATGATACGGTGGTCAGAAATAATCAAAACAGTCCCATGACTGTAATCCACTGAAGGAGATGGGGCGTACCGCACAATTTAAGGTCTGGATTTCCTGTCCCTGGAGGCGGATCCCTCTCTCTGGTTGCGTGCTGTCGTGGTTCAAGGAAACACAATTACTGGTGAGTAATTACCGGTTTCCCTGTCATATCGACACTGGTGACATGCGCTACTCTAACCAGTCTTGTCTGATCTTTCAACCTTGCTTTCCCTTGAGATTTGGTGTTTGCATACCTTTAGCAAGTAATGGTTTCTGGTTTATTTGCAGCTCTGAGAATACATCTGTAGAATCGGGGAATTTTCTCAACATAAATGGGTAAGTGTTTGATGCTGCAGCACTGTGCTTGCGGAAATGATTATTTTTCCCTCTTCACCACGACATCACCCCCAAACAGATAGAGCGGGGCGCGCCTCCGGGACAGGAAACCCAAACTATAAGGGGCCGCCTCTTTCTCCATTCCTCAGTTCGGTTTCCTGTCCCAGCAGGAGACCCTGAAGGACCTCTGTTAGGTCCTTGCAGTCTGGGAGTCCAGGTTGTCGGGCATGAAGGAGGGAAGCTGTTACTTATGCCCTGATTTGGATGCCACTTGTCGGTGGTGATGTCTGTTTGACACCTCTACCTCGCCTGCCATCCACCCGCTAGTGGTGTCCCACGTGTCTGTCGTCATGGGGGCAGGAAATTTGAGAGAGAACCCCGAACACAGCAGTCACTGTATCTTGCACCCACAGCCATCCACGGGATTCCATAGGATCAAGTTGCTGCTGTTGCATTGGTATTTCTGTGTGCACTATCCATGGTTTTTTTTTTCCTTCCATATTGCTGCCACTCCATTCCTCCGCTATGAACTCGGTGGAAGGAGGAGAGCCTTCGGCCATCATGGACCCTGCTATGGTAGGCGGTGTTCCTTGGTGTGGCAAGTATGGCCGTACTGGGCCCAGCTCTGACCGTCTCTTAAGTGATTTTATTGTAGAGAAAAGAGTCCCCTCATAAGAAAACTCCTAGAAAGACGAATGTAGTGAGTGTAGAATTTGTGGAGAGAGCCTGCCGTCTACTTATCAGAAGTCCTCCTGTGAGTCTTGTATCCAGCGTTAAGGAGCAATCTTTTATGTTGGACTCTTACTTCTAGAATGTCGGAAGAGTCAGATACAGAGGTTGATTCTGATGCAGTTGTCTTCTAGTCTGGAAGGAGTCTGATAAATCTTGTGAGAACGACAATGGAATTTAATGTCCCTGATTAATTCAGAATGGAAAAACGCCTGAAAGGAAGGTGCTTGTCCCTAATGCGGTAAAGTATCCCTTTTCATCGAAAGAGTCTGGCTGTCTGGCCAATAGAGGATTCAGGCGCACTGAATGACCCTATGGATAGGAAGGCAGATAATTTTCTTCACCATTCATGGGAATCCTCCTCAGCAGCATTTAAACCCAATATTGCTGCTACATGTGTGTCCTGGTCTCTGATTATGTGTTTATCACAGTTGGAAGATAAGATAAAGGAAGGGGTGCCTAGAGAACAACTGCTGTTAGTTGTCACTTCTGCTCAGAAAGCTTCAGCTTTAAGGCTGTCAACTAGATCTTCAGCATTATCAAATTGTGCTAGACATGCAACCTGGCTTAAAATTTGAAAGGGGGATGTGTCTTCCAAAAATCATTTGTGGCATTCCATGTGAAGGTGATTTTCTTTTCGGTTCTTCATTGTACAGGATTCTGAAGAAGGCATCAGACTGGAAAATCGGTAATTACTCACCAGTAATTATATTTTCGGGAACCACGACATCACCATATACCAGAGAGAGGGGTCCGCACCCAGGGATCTTAAAGCTCTATACGCCTCCATGCATACCTCAGTGTGTTTCAGAGACTACACAAGACGCAACGTTTAGCACACATATTTACAGTTTCTATACTACATATATAAACAGAAAGATATTAGCAAATTGGCTACTGCTTCGTTTTTTCCAACTAAATTAGCTTATCTCCGGATACATTGTATCAAAAACATGACAAATGGGAGTAATGAAGATCATAACATTTTCTTACAGGTTGCTATGGTGCTCTATTTCTTATTGTAGCAAAGTTCAGTGTTCACAGGCATATAGAGTAGAAAGAAATGGCACTCGCCACCTTCAGATCTTCTTTAGGTATTTATTTTTATATACTCACAAAAGCATGGCAATATGCTGTTCAAACAAAAGGGAGTGGAGGACAAAAGGTGCAGGACATCACAAAGCCTATAAATGACGGCCGTTTCACGCTAGAATGCGCTTCATCCGGTGTGTTTATGTGTAAAAAAGAAAGTGAAGGCTCGTATATTTATGGTACCCCTGGACTGCCTCTAAGGGCATGATGTGGTTCTGGTTGGTCATTAGATAGCTTTCTCTTTGGTGCATTGGCCTGTCAGTCAGTGGCTGACTGTGTTCATTATGTTGCAGCTGAGCGGACGGCAAAGGCCTAAAGAGATGGCCGGTATGGCGCTCCCTGACTTTTATATTTATTATTTAGCAGGTCAACTGCAATATCTATATCAATGGGTTATCCCAGGCTCGTTGCCCAATTCAGAACACCACTTAAGCCATTATTTAGGGCTCACTTCCTTCTGGTCTATATTGGAGGGTACTCCCCGATTACGAACTTCACTACTACCCATCCACAGGCTAGCCATACAAGTCTGGAAAAGGGCAAGGCAACTTACACACTTTAATGACACCATAGCCAAAATGGTTTTATGGGGGAACTCTGCGCTAACACATTTAACATCTCTGGAAGACACAGAGGGGTGGAGACAAGCAGGAATACACTGCAGACTTGTACACTGATGTGGTGTTGGCTTCTTTCTCAGACTTGAAAACAAAATTTGATCTGGACCAGAGAATGTTTTACAGGTACCTTAAACTCCGGCACACCCTATAATCACAATTTGCACACGGTCCACCACAGATATATAAAGATCCACTCATAGGAATATATAGAACTCAGGGTCCACGGGGTTTGGTATCGGCTCTATACACCCATCTGATTACGCAAAAGGCAGAGAATTGCCCACCGTGCACTTCGGAGGAGATTGACTCCGAATTATTATCTTCTTCCACCAAAGTGTCCCCGTCCATAAATAACTGTATGACACAATTATATATTTTCCATCAGGCATACCTTACTCCGGTGCGCATGAAGAAAATGGTCTGGGTACATTCCACTGCCTGTCCTATATGTGGCTCCTTGGAAGCCGACTTCATGCATATGATATGGGAATGTACCCCAATAGCAAGATTTTGGATACATATTACAGATTTTCTCACTAGACTTATTACCCTGATGGTCCCATGTATACCTGAGGTGTGCCTCCTGGGGGTCTTATCAGAAGAAGACTGGACACATTATCACCGCATTTTCCTACGGGGAAACATTATTCATAGCAAGAAAATCTATAGCGCTCCGGTGGTATGACCCCAACACGCCGACAACACGAATGTGGAAAGCACAAATCAATCAAATGCTTCACTATGAGGCAGTCTTATACAAACACAGGAATTGTCCAGATAGGTTCGGCCAAATCTGGGGCACTTGGTGTGACTCGGGTGAGACACACTATTCTCCTCATAGACTCAGGGCAATACTTGCGGAAGAACAATCCCGTCACTGATAAGTTACTTGGGCATGGAGCGAAAGGTGTGGGCCCACTACACCCCGGACCCTGGGGAATAGATCAGGGGCACTCAGGCTAGAGCTCACTGAAGGGACTCAAACCTTATTAACTAAACGGCCATAAGATAAGGATACTTTAACAGCACCTACAGATCCATAGTTACCAGAATCACCCGCAAGTAATGTTCTGCTTGCATTGTAATGTTCATCTGGTTGCATTGTACTATGACATGGCGTATGCCATGATGATACTACTGTAACACAATAAACCACAGCTATGGAGATACATATGCATACAAGAAAGCGGATAAGGGGGAGAGGCACAGTGCTCATAACTAGGGAATACTACTTACAAAAAATGTCCCCACAGAAAAGTACGCGTCCCAGCTTAGAACCTTTCTATGAACGAAAGTAGAGAAAGGGATTATGTCCAAGAGGACAGCAGAAAAACTTCTCCCAACACAACCAAAAAAAACAAATTGGTATTTTGTGCCAAAGATACATAAGAGTTTACGCAATCCACCTGGTCGTCATAACGGAACCTTTGTCACAATACATCGATTGGCTACTTAGGCCTGCACTTAACAATATACCCTCGTATATAAAAGATACCAATCTTTTTTTTTAAATAATTAGTAACACACATTGGCAGCCAGGTGACAGGCTGATGTCTATCGACGTGGAAAGCCTGTACACAAGGATCCCCCACGATGCAGGAGTTGCAGCCATATGTAAATTACTTACACACACTGAGAATATACAGAATTCATTTGCGAAGCTTTAACCTATGTCCTGACACATAATGCCTTTAAACATAACAATATCTGGTACGGCGATGGGGACGCCTGTCTCATGTACATACGCCAACCTCTTTCTGGCCTTATTTGAAGATGGATTTATTTTTTCTGAAAACAATCCCTATGTGAATAATATTCAAATGTACAAGTGTTATGTGGACGATGTGTTCATAATCTGGAGCGGATTACGACATAATCTTCGCGGCTATGACTAGAATGTATCGGACATGTGGATGTGTTGGTATGGTAACACATATCAACTATCTATGTGCCTTTGTGAGTACACCGCCGTCATGATGACCCATTTTCGCTTCCCAAGCACTAAAGCACTAAAATCCTTAACATTACATCCATGGTGAGAAGCTGCATGTCTGGATATGCTATAGAGAAGACTCTACATAGCGTATCCAGACATGCAGCTTCTCACCATGGATGTAATAGAACACATTAACCCTAGCATTCCACAAAGATTCGAAACCCTAAAAAAGCGAGATGTTCTGGACTTTTAAATTACAATGTTTGGTTCCTGTTGGGCTTAATGAAAGCCTTGAGAATATTTTTTAATTTTTTATTTTAAATTCCATTTGATTCTGTGATATTTTAGCATTTTACTAATATTGTGCGTATGTTATACATTTTTTATGACACCATTGGTTAGGTCTATGCATCTCTGTATAATATAATTTTATTTGCAATTAATTCTGTTCCTACATACGGTTTCTAGGTGTATATTTATATTCCACGCTGTCCCACAAAGTTTTGTATAGCGTGCTTGGGCAGCGAAAATGGGTCATCATGACGGCGGTGTACTCATATAGGCACATAGTTGATATGTGTTACCATACCAACACATCCACACCTGCAATACATTCTATTCTAGCCGCGAACTGCGCATGCGCAAGAATTGGAGCCGTGAGCTGTGCATGCGCGAGAGTTCGCGGGCCCACTCAGCGTGCTGCCGGTGTCAGTGCGCAGACGCAAACAAGGTGGATACACCGGCAATCAACTGATAGGCTGTGTAATGATTAATGATGTATTTAGATTTTGTCCGCTCTTTGAGAAAGGGTTTATTAACCCGAAACGCGTTAGAAGGACGTTTTAAACGTGTATGCATTTTTTATTATTATATATTTATTTTTTAACAAAGCATTGTTGATATTGAATAAATCCCTGTATTAACCTTAACTGGCTTGGATTGGAGTACTTTGGACTCTGGGAAGTTTCATGGGACTAGGTTCGAGCTCCACCTGGAGGATGACCCCTTGACCTCTGTGGGGACAGGAAGCAGAGAAGGTTAAAAGCCCCACCCCTGCATCCACACTCCAGTGTCTTCCTGTCCCCACACAGGGCAGGGAGCAGAGAGAGGTCTCTCCTCACGTTCCTCCTCCGGGTGGGGCTGTGGGGGGGTATCTCACCCTTACCCTGCCAGTCCTGTACCTCGCTTCGCGCGTCCTCCCTGGTACCTGAAGGGACTGTTGCTCCGGCTCTACCCCCGACTCCGATGAGTTCCAGGGTACCTGGAAGCCGGGCAGCACGGTCGAGACTCCGGTCACGTGCCCTGGCGGTGTTGACAGGAGTTGCACCGGAAATGATGATCCCCGCTGGTCATGTGCTCCACGTTTGCACCGGAAGTGATGCGCTGCTACTCCGCTGAGGGCGGTAAGTTCAAAAACAGACCGCAGGTAGTCGCTCTGCATCTGAGGTCTACTAAGCAGCGATCGCTTGCTCAAGGAGCCTGACTAAGGAGTCGATCCCCAACCTGCAGAGCAAGGTATTTGGGCATATTGATAATCCAGCGGTGGTAAGCCTTGATATTTACCATGCTTGTGTAATTATGTATCGGTCCTATGGAGGTTTCTGTCTTTCCCTGTGACATCCTTTCCATGGAGACTTCTGTGTCAGAACCCCTATCCACGGCTCCTGTAAGTGCCCATGTGTATTAAGGGGTAGGGGCTATATATGTATGTGTATGTATATGTATGTATGTATATATATATATATGTGTGTGTGTGTGTGTGTGTGTGGGCCACTTTATTAGGTACACCTGTCCAACTGCTTGTTAACACTTAATTTCTAATCAGCCAATCACAGGGCGGCAACTCAGTGCATTTAGGCATGTAGACTTGGTCAAGACAATCTCCTGCAGTTCAAACCGAGCATCAGTATGGGGAAGAAAGGTGATTTGAGTGCCTTTGAACGTGGCATGGTTGTTAGTGCCAGAAGGGCTGGTCTGAGTATTTCAGAAACTGCTGGTCTACTGGGATTTTCACGCACAACCATCTCTAGGGTTTACAGAGAATGGTCCGAAAAAGAAGAAACATCCAGTGAGCGGCAGTTCTGTGGGCGGAAATGCCTTGTTGATGCCAGCGGTCAGAGGAGAATGGGCAGACTGATTTGAGCTGATAGAAAGGCAACAGTGACTCAAATCGCCACCCGTTACAACCAAGGTAGGCAGAATAGCATCTCTGAACACACAGTACGTCGAACATTGAGGCCGAAGGGCTACAGCAGCAGAAGACCACACCGGGTGCCACTCCTTTCAGCTAAGAACAGGAAGCTGAGGCTACAATTTGCACAAGCTCATCGAAATTGGACAGTAGAAGATTGGAAAAACGTTGCCTGGTCTGATGAGTCTCGATTTCTGCTGTGACATTCGGATGGTAGGGTCAGAATTTGGCGTCAACAACATGAAAGCATGGATCCATCCTGCCTTGTATCAATGGTTCAGGCTGGTGGTGGTGGTGTCATGGTGTGGAGAATATTTTCTTGGCACTCTTTGGGCCCCTTGGTACCAATTGAGCATCGTTGCAACGCCACAGCCTACCTGAGTATTGTTGCTGACCATGTTCATCCCTTTATGACTACAATGTACCCAACATCTGATGGCTACTTTCAGCAGAATAATGCGCCATGTCATCTCATCCCAGACTGGTTTCTTGAACATGACAATGAGTTCACTGTACTCAAATGGCCTCCACAGTCACCAGATCTCAATCCAATAAAGCATCTTTGGGATGTGGTGGAACGGGAAATTCGCATCATGGATGTGCAGCCGACAAATCTGCGGCAACTGTGTGATGCCATCATGTCAATATGGACCAAAATCTCTGAGGAATGCTTCCAGCACCTTGTTGAATCTATGCCACGAAGAATTGAGGCAGTTCTGAAGGCAATCTCCAACCTTAGCATGGTGTACCTAATAAAGTGGCTGTTGAGTGTGTGTGTGTGTAGATATATGTGTGTGTGTGTGTGTGGAACGACCTGGTGGTATCCTACCGCAGCAAGTCCAACCCGCTTTGCGGCGGGCTCTAGTTAAAACCAGGTGCCACTTGGACTTCGGTCCCAGGTGTCGGCTTGTTCCATCTCCCGCCGTGGTCCAGAGGATCCACTGATCCTGACACGACTATTCTGCTACTTGTGGATCCCAATGGCCCTGAAACGTCTGACTCTTCACATGTGCTCCCTAACCCCAGTGACTGGCATCGGTCACTAGTGTCACCGTCTTATGCTGTCTCCATGGAACCCCTTGAAAAAGTTCACCTCCTGAAGCCACCAAAGAAGAGAGGCTCAAAATTCCTGGGGAAGGTTTATTCTCTGATCCAGACAGGAGTCCCGGCCATCCCATCTCTTTAACATAAATAGCTGTAGGGGTCTGGTATGGAGCTGAGCCCAAGGGACTGCCGGGATTGTTGATATGCATAGACCTATCAGAGCCATCACTTCCCTTCCCTTGTACTGTTCGTAAAAGATAAACTGATTTCTGGAGTTTATCTTCTCTGGCAGAAAAAAAGATCTCTGACCTGATGAATCCAGCTGAAAACCCTAGGAAGAGTTTTGATTTTGTTAGCACTAATGAAGATTTCATGTTGTTCACGAGCTATCCTAGACACTTCTCCTGAACCCTGGATAACTGTAGGTCCACTGCCTCTTCTGAATCCCCCTATCAACAGGAAGTTGTCGAAAAACGGAACAAAGATCTCTTGTTCCTTTCCGAAGCCATCTCAGAGACTAATTTTGTGAAGACTCTTGGGGCTACCACCATCACAAAAGGCAACGCCTGAAACTGGAGGTGTACTTGGGTTCGCTTTATCCAGACAGCTACCCTTAGATATACCTAAGATTTGGGGTGAATCAGGACATGGTAGTAGGCAACTGAAAGGTCTATTGATACCATGTAGCGCTCTGGATATAGAAGATTTATAATGGTCTTTAGTGATTTCCATTTTGAATCTTTCTATCCTGAGGAATTTGTTGAGTGGCTTCAGATTTATTATAGTTCTTAGAGAGCCATGGTTTTTTTTTATGTGGAATAGTGTTGAACCAGGCCCTTTTCCTGCACTGGTAGTTCCTTCGACACATTCTCCACCAGAAGAGAGATTTCCACTACCATAGTTTCTTGTGCTGATCTTCCTGAACCTGTAGTGATCTTGAACCGTGGTGGGGGTATAGTCCTGAAAATAAATTTGATTCCTTCTTGATGATATTCAAGACCCAGTCGCTTTTTTAAATCCGTTCCCATTCTTTTATAAACATTGATAACTACGTGAGGTCCTCCATTTGAACTTGGCGCCATTCCACGTCACTTGACCCACTCTAAGATTCCCCACCTCCGGTCCCTGATGAACGTGGGGTAGGAGAGACATTCGGCCTTCGCGCCGGTGAAACAAGGAGCCTAGCTCGCGGAACTGCTCCACCTCCGAGGCTTACACCCCTCCTGTTATGTGGTGCTTCCGGCTTCCCAGGAGGCCTCCGGCACCACCAAAAGGCTGGCTTGTCTAGGCCCCCTTCACCCGTCATCATCGGAGCTTCGGAGAGCCTCACTGACGCCTCAGGGTCTCCCAGGGACAGGAAACCACTGAGGCATGTATGAAGGGCTAGAGCTTTAAAAGGGTTTCCTGTCCCTGGGGGTGGACCCCTCTCTCCGGTATATATGGTGCTGTCGTGGTGAAGGGGGGTAAAGGGGTTTCCCACGCCTAGTAGCCAAGGAAGATTTTTCGTCCCTCCAAGAATTTCAGTCCCAGTCAGAAACAAAAGGAAAGAATAGAGAGAGGTTGGAAGAGCGCCAGGAATCAAAAAAGAAAATCTAACCAAAAATGATGCCAGTAGGCCAGTGCTGGGAAAGCTCTCTGCTTTCCTTCAAGAGTGGGAGAACATCTTAGGGAGCAAATGGGTCCTCAATATAATTTGGGGGTGGGGGGTGGTGGCTAGAATTGATCATCCTTACCCCCCCCCCCACCTTGGCACTTCAAGGTCACAAGAGTCTCAGGTGTGGCTCAGGCTATGGGGGTGCAGATAAAGACCCTTTTGCTGAAAAATGTCTTGAGGCCTGTCCCATGGCAAGAGGTAGGAACAGGGTTCTACACCTTTTTTACATAAAAAAGCCATAGGGGGGGGCGTGGCTGGACCCTGGAGCTAATGGCCGCACATTAGGAGAGCTCCGTAATCCTGGTGCCTGTTTCGCCTGTAAGGAGGGGAGCTACCCTGGCCCCCAAAGCTAAAAAGACCCCCAGAAGGGGAGCAAAGACCCCGGGATCCCAGGATTTTGTCCGGACGGGTGAAACGCCACTTACCCGCTTCCACCGCTCCACCATCGCAGCCAACACGGACCCGCGAGCAGGCAGGAAAGCCGGCGGCACGACGAGGAACCAGGCACGGACCACCGAGGCTCCCACTATGGCTCCCACACCAGCAGCGGTAAGCGCGGTCCCTCGGCAACCGCCGCACAGAGGAAGACGTAATAATATTCGGGTGAGGGGTCTATCGGAGGTGGAGGGCAAAGAGGATGTTCGCGCCACACTACAAGCACTTTTTTCAGCGCTACTAGGGGAGCCGGAAACACAGGTGAAGCTTGATAGAGCTCATAGAGCATTGAAGCCTAAAACACTGGGAGGAAACCCGCGGGACGTTGTCTGTTGTGTGCATGACTTCGAACTAAAGGAACGCCTCATGTTTGCGGCGAGGAAAAACAAGAACTTTGATTTCAACGGTGATGCTATACAGCTTTATCAGGATCTCTCTGGGATCACTCTTCAGAAGAGGCGGATTCTATGACCGTTGCTGGATATTTTACGTGAGAACGACATCTCCTACCGCTGGAATTTTCCTTTTGCCCTGTCGGCCACCAAAGATGGAATAACGGCAACGCTCTCCGTGATTGAGGAGCTGCAGGAATTCTGTGACAATTCTTCTGCCGCAACAAAAGAGACGAAGACCATGAACCAGAGCTCCATCCCAGGACTCTTATGATTAGAGGAGAACGCCTGCTAGATATATATCCTTTACAGTTCTTGTTCTCGATTGTTTGAAGGGGGTCTTATGTCTGCTTATGTTTGCTTATATTCGGGGTACCCTTTCCCTCCTTAGTAATTTTAGGTAGTAATATGCATAAAGGCACCGGGGTTAATCTCTGGATAGTTAGTGATATATCAAAGTATTTAATCTCGTGTAGTACTGTACTTGACGTATTCTTTTCCTTTAAAAGGTTCCATTGCCACATTTTCACCCATTATGTGGGTCTTTTCTGGATCCTGCCCTCCGACCCTGGCCTAGGGATTATATTGGAGGTGGTGCATCCAGATCAGCCGACTATACTCCCCCACTTTAGGGGAAGACCGGCTGAGCAGACCTGCACTAGGGTCAGGAGGTTTCTCCTCTCCATGGTTATAGATTTGGGAATTTATTCTTGTTTTCTTATTACTTTCTTATTTTGTTTTTTATTCGTATTGATTGTTTGTCTTGTGGTGTGCAAGTCTTGTCCCCCCCTCGTCATATTCCTTGTCCTTCTTCCCTAGTGTTTCTGACATCCTAGGCCTGCACACACCAACACTCTTCCTCACTCCCATACCGGAGCCTTATTGTAGAAGCTACATATAGCCCCTCTCACCCCCTCCCCCCCAGGTTCAGGCGCGTATCACTCAGGAGCACGCCGCGGGTCTTGCCCAAGAGTATCTGTTAGTTAGCTCATAATGGTCCAGCTCTTGACGCTAAATGTAAAAGGGCTTAATTCAGCTCGCAAGCGACGACTCGCGCTTAACGAGCTGAAGAGAAGTAGAGCAGACGTGCAGGAGACGCATTATGATGCTACGGGGAATTTTAATTTTGCTAAGCATCTTTATCCGGTTTCTTATATGGCGTCCACGGAGAACAAGAAAGCGGGAGTGGCGATTCTGTTCTCAACCTCGTGCCCCATAGTGCCTGAAATTGTGACGTCAGACCCCATGGGCCGCTTTATCATTGTTCAGGGTAAAATGTTCGGCTCGCCCGTACTTTTATGCAATATATATGCTCCCAACTCATCCCAGGTACGCTTCATTACTAAAGTCCTGAATAAATTAGCTAAACCAGCGCCCCTAGTGATAGGAGGGGACTTCAATGTCATTTTTTTCAGAAAATATGGTTCGGCTGGCAATTGACCCCAACCCCACTACTAGATCGCAGAACACCATTTCAGCGGCTTTCCGTAGAGTCATCAGGAGGTTTGTATGTATGACTTATGGAGAGTGGGTAACCCGGGTGACCATTCATTTACCTTTTACTCTGCTCCACATGGCACCCATACCCATATAGATTACTGGTTTGGAGATATACAATTCTTGCGAATGATGCATACCGCAGAGGTGGGGAACATATCGTGGTGGGACCATGCGCCAGTCTTTCTACAGCTTAGAGAGGGCCCCTCTACAACGAGGGTATTTCACTGGCGCCTGAATGAATCCCTTCTCAAAAAGCCCCTGATCAAGGAGGAGTTAAATGGGGCATTACGGGAATATTTTCAGTTTAATGAGGATTCAATTCCCTCTATTCCTATGATGTGGGAAGCTCATAAAGCGGTCTTCCGAGGTCATTGCATAGAGCAGGGAACCAGATTGAAAAGGAATAGGACCCATCTGGAGAAGGAGCTGAGAAAAGAGATTGGTAAGCAAGAGGCAGCTTTGTTAGCTAAACCAACTAGGAGGAGACTCCAGCAGCTAATTGAGGTTAGGGAGCAGTTGCGAGAGGTTCAGACCCAAGAGGTAGAGAAATTGTGTTTACTAGGCAACGATATTATGAGCAAGCGAACAAACACCACTCTCTCCTGGTGAAACAACTGAGGAAGAAGAGAGACCACCAAATCCCCCATATTATGCGCGATTCTGGGGGGAACTTATTACATGACCCGAAGGCGATCGCCTCTCGTTTCCAAGAATTTTATGCTAAATTGTATTCTCTGCCAAACACCCTACCCCTGGATGAGGGCCTTAGGCAAACGTTGCTAGTAGATTTTTTGAACTCTTGCTCACTTCCTGGAATCCCCTCGGAGGCTATTGAGACACTTAGCTCAGAATTAACATCGGAAGAGATAGAGGAAGTGATTAAAGGAATGCCTAACGGGAAATCCCCGGGCCCAGATGGGCTCACATATCTTTACTATCAAACCTTCTCCCCTGTGTTGTTGCCACATATGACAAAAGTGTTTAACGCATTCTTACAAGGCGAGCCTATGCCTACAACTTTTACTCATTCTTATATCACTCTTATCCCCAAGCCTGGGAAAGATGCAACTGATTGTGCCAATTATAGGCCGATTGCACTTTTGAACGCTGATTTGAAAATGTTCACAAAACTGCTGGCCAATCGCCTGATTCGGTGGATCCCTCAGGTAATCCATAAGGACCAGGTAGGCTTTGTACCAGGATGACAAGGTGGCGACAACACGAGGAGAACAATTGATCTCATTGATGTAGTTAACAAACAAAATGACCAGGCCCTGATCCTCAGTTTGGATGCAGAAAAGGCATTTGATCGCCTCAGCTGGCCCTTCATGTTTCAAGTGTTAGAACACATTGGGATAAAAGGTCCCTTTCTCCAGGCTTTGAGGGGGTTATATTCAAACCCCACAGCTGAAATTAAGCTTCCACATGCGTCCTCCCCACCTCTGCGGATAAGGAATGGTACACGTCAGGGCTGCCCACTTTCTCCTCTCCTGTTTATACTTTGCATTGAACCTTTGGCCTCCATCATCAGACAAGATCCTAATATCCATGGTATTATGGTTAGAGACAAGGAATTCAAACTGTCTTTATTTGCAGATGATATCCTACTCACTTTAACTCAACCCCTAATCTCTCTACCCAACCTACAAGCGCGGTTACAGCAGTATGGCCGTCTTTCTGGTTATAAAGTGAACACCTCAAAGACGGAGGCCTTGCCCCTTAATCTTTCCCAACCGCTGGTAGATCAACTGAAGGCCACATTCAAATATAACTGGAAAACTGATGCTATTAAGTATTTGGGGATACTTCTGACCCCCCTCTTACAATACACTCTATGGGCAGAACTTCCCTGGTAGCTTTCGCGAAATAAGGACTCTGCTTGATAACTGGAACAGTCTCCCCCTCTCTCTTTTTGGCAGGATAGCAGCGGTTAAAATGACTATCTTACCTAAGCTGCTTTATCTTTTTGAAACCCTACCAGTGCCAGTCCCGTTGGGTGCTCTGAGGTCTCTGCAAGCACCAATACTACATTTTTTCTGGGCAAAAAAGAGACACAGAATCTCCAGGTCTGTTCTAATCTCTCATAAATCAAAGGGCGGCCTATCGGTGATGGATATTACTAGATACTACTGGGCAACACATTTGCGGCGCATTCCAGCATGGTCCACCTTGCTAGCATTCTCCAAATGGATGGAGATAGAGAAATTGTGGTTGGCCCCCTTTCACCCTAACTCTTACCTCTGGCCTAAAGAGGCGCCTGCGTTGCCTGACCCCCAATTAGGCCCTATTTCATTCATGATTAAATTGTGGAGGGCCTGTTTGACCAGGTTCCCACTGGTATCTCAGTGTTCTCCTATGCTCTTTCTTACACAGACCACCCCCCTATGCAAGGCCGGGGTTGGGCAGGAGATTAAACCCTGGCATGAGAAGGGATTGTTTATGATTCGTCGCGACAGTGTGGACTAGAGATAGGAAGATTTTGCCTTTTGCCGCCTTACAGGATAAATTCCATCTCCCGCATGCGGCCAATTTCCACTACATCCGAATTAGGCACTTCTTACAGTCCCTGGGCAGTAATGAGATGGTTTCGGCACCCACCACGTTTGAGCACATTTGCAAAACCGCCACCCACACCTCTGGCCTTATATCAGATATCTATATGATACTATTGCACCCAAGCTCAGATGAACCTATCGCACACCCATACGTGGCCAAATTGGGAGAGCATAGTGGGGAGACCAATATCTCAAGACACATGGCAACTGATTTGGAATAGAGCGGCTAAAACCTCCTTGTGTGCTACACATAAGGAGAATCAGTACAAACTGATGTTGCAGTGGTATCATACCCCATACTTGTTACACAGGCTATTTCCAGACACGCCGGATACTTGCTGGCGATGTGGCTTGACTGGGGGAACTCTTCAACACATCTTCTGGATGTGTCCATTGGTGCAGCCTTTTTGGCAGGAGGTAAAGACTCTCCTCCGGGAAGTCGTAGCAGTGGACATTCCACTCTCCCCATTATATTATTTGCTGAATGTCTCCCCTCAGCCCATGGCCAAGACGGCTACAAAATTGAGCTTGCACATACTCACAGCTGCAAGGTGCCTGATAGCGCAATTCTGGAAAAGGCAACCCCCCCCCCCCCCCTTCCGTATGGACCTACTCTCTAGGGTAAGGGAAACTCGCAGTATGGAATATCTGACTGCCTCCTTGAATAATCGTATCCCATTGTTCGACAAAACTTGGGAACGTTGGGACCGCTACTGGATAGAAGAACTAGCAGGAGGAGGAGAGTGATATGGTCACCCCTTTTGTTTCTACCCATGTGTTAATTGTTGTCATGGTGAGTTTGTATGACTGTCTTTTGTTGGTATCCCCCCAACCCCTCTAGACCGATTAAGCATTGTGTTGATGCCGTCCTTGGTAATTGTTTAAATGCCAGGAAAACATTGCACTGTCAGGCTTTGCATCCTGGTACACAAATGGAAAATTTAAGCTGTTAATATCTTTTGGGACAAAACTTGTCTTTCGGTTGTATTATTGTTGAAAAACTTTAATGTGAAATATGTGCATGTTAACTTTTCTGTTATATTTCTTTGAAAAATGATAATAAAAATACAATTATATATAAAAAAAAAAAAGCCATACGGGTCCTTATGCACCATCATATATTTAAAACCTCTGAACAAGTTCCTACGAGTGGAGAAGTTCAAGAGGGAATCCCTAAGATCAACCATAAATCTGTTGTATGAGGGTGTGAGGGTTGTTTTATTGCATCGGTGGACCTGGCCGATGCCTACTATCATGTCCCTATTCACCCGGACTCACAAAGGTTCCTAAGGGTAGCGATCAGATGATTTATGGATGATTATTTTGCTGAGGGGAAAGACAGAGCTAGCGGTGAAGACACAATTGACTCAGGTGCTAGAAACCCTAAGTTCACTAGGCTGGATGGTAAATCTGAAGAAATCCTCTCTATTCCCTTCCCAGTCAAAGGTGTTCTTAGGGATTCTCCTGGGCTCTGCCTGCCATAGATCCTTTCTCCCAGTAGATAAGATGGGGAAAATCAGGACAGTGGTCAGGTTCCTTCTCAAAGACCCTTTTCCCACTATAAGGAAGGTTGTCTATTCACAGAAGCAATCCTTGCGGTACCGTAAGCTTAGTTCCTCACTCGCCCCCTGCAGTTACACATGTTGAGGGCCTGGGACTGCTTAGTCTCCAGCCTCAACCAAAAGATTTGCCTTCCCCGGGGGGTCCAAACCTCCCTAGGCTGGTGTTTGCTAGAAAAAACCCTGCAAAAAGGAGTGCCTTGGAGGCAAAAGAGGCATTTGTGTTTAGTGACTGATGCAAGCCAGTTGGGGTGGGGAGCTCAGCTAGGAAAACAGCTGTTTTAGGGTTCCTGCGGACCAGAGTTGGAGGACAGCTATTCAAATTACAGGGAGCTGAAGGCGATTCTAGAGACATTGGGGGAGGGGGCGTGTCCTGACCGGCGATAAAGTAAGACGCACAGAGTAGAGCTCCTGCCAACTATCCTGGTGGATCATCCTGTTTATTGGCATATTGCAGCCCACTTACCGGGGAAAGTACACGAGAAGGTTCCCTAAAGCCCTATCCTGCCGATGACCTGACCGGAGCACGCTGTGAGAGACTGCTTTTCCTGGGCAGAGTGAAGTCGGGTGCTCCGGCTGCCATTTTGCTGTAGTGATCGAGTGGCAAGGAGAGGCAGTGAGGAGAGACAGTGCCGATCCTCGGGTGAGAGAGTGCGACAGAGTTCCTGGAGCTCCCCGAGGCCCAGAGCATTGGAGTGCATCCTGCGCTGACTGCTGGCAGACTGAGTCGGCCATTTTCTCTTGCCACGTGCAGAGGACGAGGAGTCGGACACAGCGAGAGCCGGGCCCAGCAACATAACTGAGGCGTAGGCTGCATCAGGCACAAGGCCTCAACACACAGTGGTAACCCACTGCCACCACTGTCAGGTACCTGCAATATAAAGACGATATTACTGTGGCAGCCTTGCCCAGTTTCTTGGACTCTCAGCCTTTAAAACAGAGGGCTCCTTATCAGGGTATTACTGGCCTGTCCTGCCCTTGTCCCGCTGAGATAATCCTATCCCTGCCCGCCATGTCGTGCTCTGGGGCTTTTAAAAAGGAGGGGAAAGATGGTGGCCCTAATACCTCAGCAAAACAACCCAGAGAAACCTCTGCTGCGCAGGTTCACAACGTAGCTGCGCGCCTGGAGCCATTTGCATGGGAGGGTACAGGAAAATCTGGATTGAAGGCCTCAAGGGCAACTTCATCAGTGGACTCTGAACTGGTACTTTCAGATGGAGATACGGAGGAGGGTGTGGACACCCCTTTACCCCAAAACTCAAAAAGGGGCCATTGCAACCTGGTCCTGCAGCAGATCTCGAAGCCTCTCTGCAAGTCCCTGAGGAACCTACTATTAAAAATTGCAAAATTGTGCAGTGATGTAAGGACATCAGTGTCAGAAATGGCAGCCCTAGCGGATCCTGCTCTCCCTCACAGCCGGGGGAGCAGACCAGCTAGTAGTAGGGTGGATGGGAGTGCAGGTAAGCCAAGGCAGCTAGTGGTTGTAGGGGACTCTATAATCAGGAAGACGGATAGAATAATTTGTCGCCAAGACCGCCTCATGTGGTGGAAAGGGTGGATAAATTACTGGGAGGAGCTGGGGATGACCCAGCTGTCGTGGTCCATGTTGGTACCAATGACAGAATAGATGGTAGGTGGAGGAGCCTGAAGAATAATTTTAAAGAACTAGGTTCAAAGCTTAAGGAAAGGACCTCCAAGGTAGTATTCTCTGGAATCCTACCTGTGCCATGCGCTACACAGAGCAGACAGCGGGAGCTCAGGGAGTTAAATGCATGGCTTAGATCCTGGTGTAGAGCAGAGGGATTTGGGTTCCTAGAGCACTCTGCTCAATTTTCATTGGGGTACAAGCTGTTTTCCGCAGATAACTTGCACCGAAATGGAAGGGGGGCTGCTGTGCTGGGGGAGAAGATCCTAGCAGGGGTGGTGGAGTATTTAAACTAGGATCGGGGGAGGAGGAAAAGTAAGACACTAAAGAGGTAGAAAGGGCAGGAATTGTGCGATGCTAATGAGGCAAAGAGGCACAGGAAGAGAGATTGAAGAAAGCGAATAATAGAAGGCAGCATTAGGTGATAGAGTTACAGCGATGGGAGTGGATTGGAGGAAAGGCTAAGAGAAATACTTGACGGTAGGACTCGCCATCACACGGTCATATGACAGGTAAGGACTCTTGTGGAGAAAAAGTTTAAGAGAAAAATGTTAATGAAATACAAGACGGGAAGCCTAATAGGAAGCATTACTAACAAAGATAGATAAGAGATTGAAAGGAAGTAATAGAGGGATGTTAAGGGAGATTGATGTACTATTAATATACAGGTAGTTTCAGAGCTGTCATAATGACCCGTATTAGTTAAGATTTACGGGAGCGGCGAGCTTAAACATAAGAAAGCTATCCGGAGGTTGGCCAGTCAGGGTCAATTAATGACACGGTTGTCTTCCCCGTCAGTCAAAAAGAAATGAGATGATATAGATGACCTACACTTGAAAGTGCACGCTACGGAAACTTGACATAACACATTAAGTATGATTTTATAATCTGTTGTATTAGGGATAGAGCGTTAGTTGAACAAGATTAGATTAATAAGGGTTTATAAAGGAGTCGAAACATACGTCTCAATCAGTAGTAGAGGACATATGGGTCTAGAAAAGACGTTCCAGGAGGGGGGGCACTGCATAGAAATGCCGACTGGGGAGGAAGCTAGTTTTGATAAGCCAAGATCTTTAGAAAGTCTAGCCATGGTACGAGAATATCCCGTAGACAGTAGATCCCGAACGGCGTGGAAGAGTTCTGAGGAGAACAGGAGCACAACAGGACCCCTAAAAATTGGGAGATTTAGACTTTGGGTTCGTGTGGAAACAATAACACGAAATAGGGCCGAAAAGAAGGAGAAGAAAAAGATCCTAGCATGTAACACGTGCGGATAGTAAGTCAGAAATCTAGGAAGAGAACAATAGCCACAAAAGAGAGTTAGACGTAGTGACACACTAGCCTTTGATGGCTCCAATCGCTGATATACACGGAGTTGACACATCCAATGAAATGAACGGTAAATGCCCTCATTAAGAGGTTATGTGAATGGAAACAACGGCAGTGGACTAATTCTAGGCCAAAGTGGCCATTGAAATAACAGAGAGGAGAGACTCAACATACCTGATGACAGAAATGAGTTAACGCTAAGAAGACACATAACCTATGAAGTGGACAAAATCCCATAGCTGAGGGGTCTAACTCGCACTGCGAAGACTAGAGGCGAGTATCCAGGTGTATAGACATGGCAATGGAGGACGGCGTTAATAAGTGTCAAAAGAATACAGCGATTACGGAGGGGAGTAGGATAAGATACAGGCCACTGAACAGAGCGTAGGAGGACTTGTATACGGTAATTCACTCTAAGTGGAGGAAAGTCAGGAAGTATAGAGTGTTAAGTAGGAAGACAACTTAAACCAATGCGTCTTCGAAGGGTGGTTGAGTCTATCGGGATACCTGTGTATGTCAAGTTACATCCCTCCATAAAAAGCAGGATTTGAGTCCATGAACAAACCTAAGATGGAAGAGCCTGAACAGACAGAAACAGTCTATTGGCGATAGAGGATTGATGACCCAGCCTACGGCTAGTTAAAAAGGAGTAGACTAGATCTTAAAACGACTTCAACGAGGAAGCAGGACATAAGCAATGATCGGAGACTTAAGGGGGACCTAGGACTTGGACAAGGGAGGGTATTATAGCAAATATTCCTGAATGTAGATGCTCGCCAATCGTATGCACCCGTACATGATGAAGGAGACAACTTAAAGAACTCACAAGAAACAGCCTTATGAGATGTAATCATAGTGGCGTAACTGAGACACGCAAGCCGAACACAAGATATGAGAACAGACAAGTGGCCAATTTGGAAGATCGGTGAATGGGGATGTAGAAGGCTAAAGTGGTTACTCTATGGGGTGGGAAGGGGCAAAACGGCAGACGGGTCGGAAAAGAGAACTCTTCTTTAGGTGTGATAAGCAGCATCATGGAGCTGAAGGAAGAAACATAAGGACGAGATTTGGTAATAAAAAAATGACCAGTAATAAACAGTAACCAAAAGGGTGGAGAACGAACTTATGGAAGGGAAAAGTAGATTATGGGAAGCAACATTCTGGGAAATGGTTTAAATAGAAGAGAGTAGAACTGGTTAGTAAAAAAAATTGATTTTAAATATTAAAGATACAGTTAAGAGGAATAGGAACTAAGCGTCATAGTGATAAACAGTTCACAGAGTTCAGGATAAAGACGTTAAAGTATACTCATGATATAGAATATGTTTTGCCTATAAATGAATTATAAAAACAGGATAGTCGAAAAGATATTAAGAGACTGACAGACGAAAAGCAACAAAGAGCAGCCGCAAAGAGCAAAAAAGGAGGGAGTAGAGAAAATATAGAAAGAAAAAACAGAGGGTATGTAATTAAGGACTTTACGTAGCTTTACATGAGAGATAATGGGTTATTTAGAAGAAACAATGTAAAGAAGGATATCAGGGTAGGTGGATACCTAAGACCTTAAGTGGAAACAAGCAAGTGACGGGAAGGATAATAGAAGCACAATAAAGAAGGTAAAGAGGACATGTGAAGATGGGACTTCTCCGCTCTTCACAAGATGTTCGGGATGTCGATAAGAACAACAAAGAACAACAGGAGCACAAGCCAGAGGAAAGTTTATAGGCTACTGTATAGAAGTCAGACAGCAACGAAATCATTCCAAACTGAGAAACAAAAAAGAGGACGAGAGTCTAGGGATGGGGTAAGGAGGCAATAAAAAGAACGAGGAAAGGAGGGGAGAAATACCAGGAGGAGCGAGAGACAGGAAGATGAGATGCAAACAGGGGACAATAACTCTATTACAGGATAGAAAGAGAAAAGTATAAATAAGAAAAAGAGTATTAGATTGACGAAAGAGCTGAAGGGTTACAAATAAAAGAAGAAATAAAAAAAGATGGGAAAAAAAAGAGGGGGGCGGTTATGTTGGTGGGTGGTGGGTGGGCGGTGCATGGGGGCCTAAGGCAGTGGATAAGGAGATCCACAAGTTGCAGAACGGTGGTCAGGATATATGTACTAGTAAATTTACTTTAAATCAGACAAATAACTGTGGAAATTTAAATTGTATGTTCACAAATGCCAAAGTATCACAGGCAAAATGGGTGAGCTTGAGGCTCTGAATTAGAGGAACAGTTAGATTTGTTGGTGTAGCAGAGACAGGCTCGATGCATCGCATGCTTGGGGTGTTAATATTCAAGGTTTTACACTCTTTCGGAAAGACAGCAAATAGGAGAGGAGATGGTGTATGTTGTATGTCAGAAGAGACTTAAAAGCGATTGTGAATGAGTAAGTGGTCTCAGAAGTGTGGGAGGAGGTGAAACTTTGTGGGTTGAAATTCAAAGCCAGAGAGCTTTGGGATTTTTTGGTGTAATATATAGACCCCCTAATCTCTGAGGAAATAGAGGGTCACATATATAACGGAGTGGAGCTGCAGGAGGGGACCGTGTGATATGGGAGACTTTAACTTCTCCAAATATTCACTGGGGTCAGGGCTCTTCTTCATCTCTGAAGGGAGACATTTTATCAACTTCTGCAGGATAATTTTATGTTGGAGCTTGTGAAGATCCCAAAGGGGACGCATTGTTGGACCTTGTGATTTCTAACAATGAGGAGATTGTCCAAATGTCAGTGTCCGGAACCCCTTGGGAACAGCGATCCTAATAATATATTCCTCTTAAACTTTAAAAAGCAGAAACAGGTGGGAAAATTGAAAACTTGAATTTTAAGCGGTACATTCCAGAAATTCAGGGCTGCACTACTGTTATAGACTGGGTCAGATTTGTTCAAATGAATATAAGTATCTGTGAGGGTTTGTGATGTTACTCTGTGATATATTAAGGACTGGAGTAGGTGCTTATGGTAAATAGCACAGACTAAGGGGCTGGACAGAACCACTGAAGCCTAGAGGAACTGAGCAAAAACCCAATACCCAAATCCCCTTTATCAGGTACTAACACCACTATTGCCTCTCTCATTGATGGTGCGAGAGTACCCTGCTCCGCTGATTCTCCCACCACCTGCAATAACCTAGGTAACAGTATCTCCTGATGTTTTTTAAAGAACTCCCCTGGCAACCCGACTAACCCTGGGGCCTTGTCATTAGGAAGAGATGTTAGTGCCATTTCTAACTCCTCGAGGGATAGGGGAGATTCCAAAATTTCAGCTTGTTCCCGTGATCAACTCGGTAAATCTATAGCTTCCAGATATTCCTTTATATCCTGTGCACTATAACCAAGCCTGGATTTATAAAGATCTTTGTATAATGTATGGAAGTCCTCCAGAATTTCTTTGTCACCCGTCACTATAGAGGTATCTGGAGCCTGTATCTCTTACCTGTGTAGTGCCCCTCTGAGCAGAAATTATAGTCGCAAGTAAGTGACCCACCGCTTCACCTTGAACAAAATTAAGAAGAATTTTTTATCCCCTCTACCTCAATGTATGTTCTTTTAAAAGAGTCCTGCCTCTTCCAATTAGTCCTGTCCCTGACAACGGTTCTGCAGGATGTTCCTGTTCAGTGGAAAGAACCCCTGTCTCTGTAGACTGGACCGTCGTTGTCACAGATACTTATTACCAACAAACGAAGAGAGCTGTACAATCAAACAACAAACATGTGACAAAGTAACTACATAAAATACAATACAAAATACATACAGAACACAACAACACACAAATCTCTTTTCCTGACCCCTCCTGGACTCCCAGTAATGTGTATGTATATACAATATAATCTAACACTACCGCAGCTCCTAGATATACCCTGAAGCAGGAGTTACATCCAGTACCTGACCATATGCATGTACATATAGAAATTCATGCACAATAGAATTTATATATCTACTCCTCCAATACACGTATGAATGGGATACGGCTACAGGTTGTTCATGTAGTTACACTAATATATACACACTCACTGTAAACACTATGTATATATGGTAAAACACCTGGAATATCAGTGGTTATCACTACAGCCTTGCAGCACCGGTCAACATCTGCAAAGAGTTTGTATGCTTTCTCTGTGTTAGCGTGGGTTTCCTAGGGGTCCTCCAGTTTCCTCCCACACTCCAAAATAATTCTGGTTGAATAGATTGTGAGCCCCATTGGGGATAGGGACTGATTTGGCAAGTTCTGTGCAGCCCTGCGTAATCTGTGTGCGCTATATAAAAAAAGGAGTTATTAATTATAATTATTATGAAAAAAGATAAATATGAAAGATGATAGTTTTCTATATGCAGAATATAAAGTAGATGATATATACAGGAGATGGATATGAGAGATAAGTACAGTAGAAGATAGAGAAAAAGCGAGATATATAAATGGTCATATTATAGGAGATAGATAACCAGAGAGGTAGATATATAGACATGAGAGAGATGATAAGCATCTACACCCGGGAATTCAACCAAGGGGTATTAACCCTTTCATCGCCAGGCATTTTTGGACATTTTGTCGCGTTATTGACCGGGCCAATTTTTACAATTTTGACGTTTAAAAATAAAATCAAAATTACAGCAAAAAGAATAAAAGTAAACCCAACAAACCACATATTTTCTTCAAGCAGACACTTGCCCCTTTTTCAAAATTGCATTAAAGAGTTTATAGACAGAGGCGCCTTCATGCAATTTTGATTCAAACTGAAACATTTTATAAAAAATACTTAAAATTTGACTTTGATGGCAAAAAATGTGCTCCAAACAGAAAATATTTACCTTCACATCTCCTAAATGTAATAGATGGACATGTGTAGAGTACACAAATGTCCAATATTCATATGTGCACATAAATCAATCCAAATAATATCACTAAAACTGTAATAACTATATATCTGCTTATGAAATAAAAGGCAATAAGAGAGAAAGTGTGCTTTTAGATAGTTCTGCATAGAGAAGGGTTAAAAACATGAAAATTAGTTGATATTATCTCTTCTCAAAATGTAGTAACATATAAAGTGAATATTTCCATTATCTGGGAGGTGCAGCAAATACTCCCTGTAGCCTGATGGCTAAGAATTTGGAGCTGGGGGGGGGTTCACTTCAGAGAGCTATATCTCTGGCTCTGTGACACAAAGAGCCTCACTTCTTGCTTCCTATGAAATAAGAGTCTCTCATCTTTTATAAGAATCTAAATGTATGTTTCTAAGTGTCCGGAAAACAGAGATATTAACTGTTAAACTGCCGTTGGGAGTGATGTTTATATATAAAAATGGCACCTGATATTCTCACTTTAAACCTGAATGTCTCTGGATCCCTGGCACCTAGAAACACAATTCAAGATTCATTTGAAAGTAGAGATTCTCCCCTTTCAGGGGGCCCTGGGCAATTGCCCACTTTTCCTACCCATAGCGCCGGCCCTGTCTACAGGTGGAATCTAAGATCAAATATTTAGGGCTAATGGTAACTAAGCAGCCAAAGGATTATATAAAGGACAATTTAGAACCGCTACTTTCCCCTTCATCACGACGGAACCACCAGAGAGACTGGGACAGGAAACCTGAGCGTAAAAAGAGACTCCTCATACTCCACCTCAGTTGGTTTTTCTGTTCTTGGAAGGGGACCTGGGCACGTCATGATGAAGGTGCCCTGCGGTATCCCACTAACCCGGTCTACTCACGGAGTGTGGGATGCCGGCAGTACGGTCCTCCGTTGTGGGGATCGGTCCTAGTCGTCAGCGCTGTCTTCCTCCCCGTCCGTCCGATCGCGCGTAGGTTCAGGTGTGCAGGCAAAACATACTACCAGGGGGAGCTCAGGGTTTGTTAGCCCTCCCCCTGAGTTTGCCTAAATATAGAGTTGTGGGAATATCAATATTAAAACTCTTTCTCGGCCGGAAATGGGTCGAGGACACGCCCCCTGACCTTTGGCGGGAATTTAAGAGGGAGAAGGCAGAGCAACATGCCTAGGTACGCTGGCAGTATGGCAGATAAACGTGAAACACGCAGGACTCTGGCCCCGGTAACTATACTGCAGGGTCGTGAGTTATGTATTTATATATGAAATTTTCATTTTGTAATGGGTGTTGTTTACATTAGGGAGAAGAAGGGCCTAAGAAGGCAGCCCGTAAAACTCATCATAGGGAATGCAGGATCAGCCAGGTACCTCTAACGCGGTGTATGTTACGGAGAGGTCAGGATCCGAGGAAGAAGGCATAGTGTCGCTTAGTGAATAGGCTTTTTAGCCTCGGAAACAGAACATGCAGGATGGCCAATGTTTAGTATAGAGGATATTGATCATCTTCTTTAACTTATGGATATTGAGGAAAAATGAGAACCTAGATCCTTACAGGATATTATGTTTGAAGGGTTAAAGGAAAGACGTAAACTGGCCTTTCCTCTTCATGAGACCGTGACATCCCTAATTCAAAAAGAATGTCAGTCACTGGATAAAAAAATCTTACATTCCAAGGGCTGTCAAAAGAAAATACCCTTTTGATTCGGATGTGTCAGATACTTGGGGCACTGCTCCTAAAGTAGATGCATCTGTAGCCAAGGTTATCCGCAGGTCATCGCTTCCCTTAAGGATCCTATGGATTAAAAAGATGGAGAGTTTCCTGAAAAGGTCATGGGACTCGGCTACATACACTTTTTTTTTTCAATCAAACATTTTTATTAGGCTTTTTTCGATTTCTTAAAACGGACATTACAATTCAAGCCAGAAAAACTATCTAAATCACATAAAACATGCATAACCCCCCCCCCCCTCCACTGAGCATTGCAGGTATCACTACATGGCAGGATATACAGACATATACATAATATAATTGTAGATACAGCATGTAAATGGCGGCGTGCGCGAGCTTCACGCCAATTCATCTCTGCCATATCTGATTAAAAAAAAAGGCTTATACACTGTAAAATACTATTCCCACGTAGGTACCTGCAACACCAATCCCAACAACATACATCCTATAGACATTTCCCCTCGTGGAAGGGAATAGGGGCAAGAAATTGCTCGAACCTGAGAAAAACAATGAGTCACTAAATCACTCTAGATGTGGTTAGAGTAGTGATGCATCTGTCTGTCCTGACCAAAGGATATCTCGCCCAGGGTACAGAACAGTCCTCTCAGAACTGGTGGAACTTTTCATGAAACGGTAAACAAACACTTTAACTGTTTCCTCTCCAGAATTATCTTAAAGCATGGATCCAAGTCCCAAAGGTCTCCATCTACACTTTACTCAGGATCTTGGCGTCGCAGATGATTTTCATTTGCATCCGGCCATTGCAGCGCAGGGGCAGGGCCCTCAAACGTGTGTCTCTCCAAATGCGACCACCCTTAAGCGTGCCGGATATAACATGAAGTACGGAGTTTGGGTGGCTCTCAGTCTCTGCTTTATATCAATAAATTGTGCTTTCTTCTTTTTCACTTCAGTAGAGAAGTCAGGAAAAATGCGGATCCGATTGCGTCCCAGCTGAAGATCTATCTTGTCTCTTGCAGCTCGCAGGATAGTGTCTCTATCTTGGTAATGTAGGATACGCAACAGGAGTGGGCGCGGATTTGGAGGACGGAATGGCACTCTGTGGGCCCTCTCGATGGGAAGAGTGGGGACAGTGTCTCTTTCCCAAATTGTTGTATGAGCCAGTCCTCAAAAAACTCAAAAACCTTCCGCTCGCTCTGGCACTCCCATTAATTCTGCGGAGGCGATTTTCAAAGTCGTCTGACTTGGATTGAAGCGCCGAGATGTTACGTATCACTCTCCCCATATCCCGGTGCATAGGTGGTGTTTTGTCCTCCAGCTCTCAGACTCTATCTCCCATTTCACAGACCCTCTCATTAACCTTACATAGGTCCTGGCAAACAGACCCATTTCCTCTGATAGGGTTTCTACCCTGGTAATCAGTGCACCCAGTGCTGCGCCGTTTCGTGTAGTGGCCTCCAGGATATCTTGCAAGGTCAGGCCTGTCTCCTGATCATTTTCACCTGCCTCTGTCGATTCTTTGGCACCCGACACCACCGCCACTTTCTATAGCATAGTGGCTACTGGAGTTTGACAGCGGACAGGAGTTTTGGGCGCCTGCTGTGAGGAAGAGGCAGCCGTTCTCTAGGCGTTCCGCCACTGCACGCATATGCTCAGCGCCATCTTGTTTTGTCGGGGTGGAAGGCGTGCTTTCCCCTTCGGCTCCTTTAGATTTCTGACGGGATGGCATGGTGGATAACTTATCGCCTACCCTTCCTGTATGAGTTCCACCGTTCCTCGGTGATAAAAAATGAGGATTGAACCCCAGAGGATCTCTGTGCAGGATACTGTGTCAGGAGCTCCTCCGGACGCGTCCTCTCACATCGCGCGTCAGGCCACTCCCCCCGCTACATCCGCATTTAAACCCATTATAGCAGCAGCTTGTGTAGCCCACTCCATTTTGTTCTGGCCTAATCAACTGGAATCGAACATTCAGAATAAAGTACCAAGAGATTCTTTAGCCTTATCTATCTCTAACGTACAGAAAGGGGTGGCATTTTTAGCGGACACCTCCATTGATGCTTTGCGACTTACGGCTCGTTCCTCTGCTTTATCCAATTCAGCCAGAAGAGCCCTCTGGCTATAGAACTGGCCAAGTTGATGTAAGCTCAAGAAACAGACTTTGTGGAATTCCCTGTGATGGGAAGCTATTATTTGGTCAGGTATTAGAAGAGTTATTGGAGAAGGCAGGGGATAAAGTAATGTCTTTTCCCCCTGTAAACAGTCAGTACAGACCCTTTCAGTCCTTTAGTAGGTCAAGACCCCAAAGAAGAGGGGAAGAAAGAAATCCGAGTTTCAGACCCTTTCAGAGAGGCAGAGGGTTCTTATTTAATCAGTCCAGGGATACCAAATGTCAGGGACCTAGTTCCTTATGACACCAAACTCCCCGTGGCGGGAAGACTAACCCATTTCTTCAAGACCTGGGCAGAAATATCAGGAAGCAAATGGGTATTACAAATAATACAAGAAGGCACGTCATTGGACTTTCCCACTTCTCCACCATCCCGACTGAAAGTCATGAATCCAGGGGTTATTACCTCACTCATTCACACGGACCAATCCGGGTTCATGCCGGATAGATCCACGCTGATCAATATCAGACGATTGTATTTGAATATCCAGGCGGATGGGGGAGGCAGGACTGCAGGGCGGTTCTCTCACTTGACGCTGCCAAAACCTTCGACAGCTGTACTGCAAAAACTGGGTTTTGGACCCACAATATATAGAATGGGTCAAACTACTTTACACCACTCCAAGAGCGAAAATTAATGTGAATGGATTGGTTTCGGATGCATTTCAATTAGAGAGGGGGACGCGGTAGGGCTGTCCCCACTCACTGGCCAAAATTAACACATGGTGTAAGCTCCCTCTGTCACCAGTAGGAAGAGGGAACCTGATTAAGATGGTTCTGATGCCGCAGCTCTTGTATATCCTACATAACACTACAATATGGATAGCACAGACTTACTTTCATAGGATACAAGGGATGTTCCGAAAGCTGATATGGAAGAGTCAACAGGCATGTATCAGTTTGGAAACGCTACAAAGACGCAAAATGGAACGGGGGCCTAGCGATCCCTAATCCCTGGTTATATTTTTTTTCATCTCAGGTCCAGAATTTTGTAGGGTGGGGTAAGAAAGAGGAGGTTAATGCTGCGGGCAGTCTAATTAAAGGATGGATGGGGTTTCCAACCCCTGTACATGCCCTGGAAGCTGAATTTGGAGGGGGACCACTTAGTAGGAAACCAACGATGTTACTTATGTGGAAGGTATGGTGTAAGGTGAAGGAAATTTTGGGTACAGCCAAATTCACTCCTTATAGTCCTTTATGGAGAAACCCGGCTTTGCCAGAGATTTTTAGATTGGAAGACTTTTCGCCCTGGGAGGACAAGGGGAACCTTACTTTGGAGGATTTATGCACCAATGGGGTGTGCAAAACATTTGAGGACCTTAGTACCACCTATGAGCTCCCCCGCTCCTGGTTCATTCAATATCTGCAACTAAGACATGCCTATGACACCCAACATAGATTGACGCCAATTACGGTAGGACCCTGTGGCGCTCTGAATAGGGCTTTGTTGTCTACTTCTACTAAAGGGTTAATTTCCTTCTATAACACAGTATTATTAAATAAAAAAATTGGAAAATATACCAGTGAAATGCCGGGCTAAGTGGGAGAGAGATATTGGACCTATTCTAGATGAACAGTAGTCTGACTGCCTGGAGATTGTACCAACTCTGTCTCCAAGTGAGCCTTACAGAATGTCACATTTACTCATGCTGCATAGAGCTTATAGGTCGCCTCAATTGTTATGTAAAATAGGCATCCGTGGGGACTCATCCTGCCCCAGGTGTGGGTATTCTACACATGATCTGGGAATTAGAAGGACTCTGGGAGGAGGTGCTAGAATTCCTGGGTAAGGTGTATTCAGTTGTCATACCAGCAACTCCCCTCGCTTGTTTATTAGGAATCCTTGATATAAATAATGTCTCGTCCTCCAATGTTACAGTTATCCAACGGTTAGGAAGCTAATTGCTGCTCATTGGATAAATCCAAGGCCTCCGACACTAAGAGAATATATAGATAGGGTCAACAATGTTATCAGGCTGGAATATGGAACATATTTGAAGAGAAATTCTATAGCCAAATTTGAAAAAATATGGGGGAAATGGAACCAGGTCTGCCATCTCGATCCTTGCTCCAACTCAGAGCGAGTCTGCAATACCAACTGTCTTTAGCCACATAAGTGGGAACTTGGAATGAAGTGCCTCTGGGCATATTAGCCCAGTCCTCGGGAGCTGACTCCGGGATGGGAGGGGGGGGTGTTCTTGGTCATTGCGATTCCTTGTAAAACATAGATCCAAATACTGTCAGATTTTTCTCGATACAGTTTTATTGAACATTGATTAAGGTTGTTTGTAATACAGTGTAATACGGTGACAATTTCCTACATGTAACATGCTTTGTCAATAGAGCTGTAATGCATGACCACTTGTTTATTTGTGTTTGTAAAAATGAAATAAAAATCTGATTTAAAAAAAAGAGGTAATGATCACCGAAATCAGGAATCTAGTACAAAAGAAGGTTCTTTGCCAGGTTCCCCCAGCCGAACAGGGTCAGGGGTTCTATCCATCCCTATTCCTGGTAAAAAAAAAAAAACAAATGGCTCCCTAAGAGTTATACTAAACTTGAAGCCCCTAAACAGATACCTCATTGTTCCACATTTCAAAATTAAGACCTTAAAATCAACTGTGAACTTATTGTTCCCAGGTTGTTTCATGGCCTGGGTAGACCTGACCGATACGTACTACCACATTCCCATACATCCGAAATTTCAGAAGTACCTGAGAGTAGCCATTCAGGTAGATTCAAAGATACTTCACTTCCAGTACAGGGCATTACCTTTCAGAATAGCAATCGCCCAAAGAGTTTTCACCAAGGTAGTGTAAGAGATGGCTGCCCACATAAGAGAAGCTCCAGGTCTGTTTATTCCGTACTTAGACGATTTTCTGTTAGTATTGTCATTGGATCAAGCCTTACTCAGTCAGATTTCCAGGGTTCTTCAGATAGTCAAAAAACTAATGTGGCTAGTAAACATAGAAAAATCATCTCTTGTTCCTACAAACAAAAATTTTTTTTGTAGGTATTTGGTTAGACTCCCAGAATCAGAAGTCTTTTCCTCCCACAGACAAAATAGAGAAAATAAAATCTTTGGTGCTAAAGATAAAACAGAAACCTCTAATCCCTCTGAGAATGGGCATGTCTCTCCTAGGTCTGTTTTTAGCCGCCATTCCAGCAGTCCCTTGGGCCCAGTTCCATTCAAGAAGTTTACAAAACTTTCTTCTAAGAGAATGGGACAAGAAACAGTCATCTCTAGATACAAAGGTTCTTCTTCCCCTGGAGATAATAAACTCCCTAGATTGGTGGTGGGCCTTCCCTGGAACCCTTGTCAGGACAGATTACTTACTGCGGATGCCAGCCCTTGGGGGTGGGGTGCTCACATAGAGGAACAAGTGTTTCAGGGCACTTGGGACAGTTCGGAGAAGGAGTTGTCATCAAATGCCAAGGAATTATTAGCAATCCTAAAACCTCTGATAGAGGCTCTCCCTCTCTTACAGGGGCATGGGGAGGCCGTAATGTGAGATAACACAACAGCCACTGCATATCTCAACAAACAGGGCGGTACAAGAAATTCAGGACTTATGAGCATAGCCACACAAATCTTCATCTTAGCAGAAAGACATTTCACATCCCTGAAGGGAATTTACATAAGAGGAGTGGAATACATTACAGTTGATTTTCTAAGTCGAAGGCCCCCCGAGTCAGGGAAAATGGGAATTAAACCAGTCTGTCTTTCACAAGATCACAAAGCTTTGGGGTGTACCAAGCATAGATCTGTTTGCAACCAGGGAGAATCGCAAGGTAGAAAGATTTTTTTCCTAAACAGAACAGACTTTCCATTGGCAGTAGACGCCTTCTCTCAGGAGTGGAGCAGTGGCCTACTATATGCCTTTCCTCCCATGATTCTACTCCCCAGGACGATCAGGAAAATAAGGTATGACAGAGCAAAAGTGATATTGATTGCCACCTTTTGGCCTCGACGGGTATGATTTTCCAGTTTAAAGGAACTATCAGTAACAGATCCTTGGGTCCTACCGGATTAAAAATACTTGCTGTCACAGGGTCCGGTCCTTCATCTGGAGAGAAAAGCCCTACATCTGACGGTATGGCTGTTGAAAGGATGATTCTCCAAAAACAAGGTTTGCCCTCTGAGGTTATTTCTACTCTACAAAAAAGTAGCAGTTACATACAGTATCTACTATAGAATTTGGAAGGCTTTCTTTTCCTTTTCAGGTCAGAACCCAAAACAGTTGTCTCAGCCTAATATCAGCCAGATTTTAGACTTCCTGCAGTAAGGTCTTGAGAAGGGTCTTAGACCAGCTACTCTGAAAGGGGCCTTATTCAATCTGGAGTTAACCAAACATCCCTGGATCTCCTAGATTCATTAGAGCAGCTGGTAGAATGAGGCCCACAACTAGAAATAGAGTACCATCCTGGGATTTCTCTTTGGTTCTGAAGGTGTTGTCGGGTCCTCCATTTGAAACTTTAGATAGCGTTTCTATCAAAATCCTCACATGTAACGCAGTTTTTCTCACAGCAATCACTTCAGCCAGGAGAGTGGGGGAAATAGCAGCCCTGTCATGCCGACCTCCATATTGTAGGATCTTAGGTGACAGAGTTATCATTAAACCAGACCCAAATTTTTTACCTAGAGTAGTATCCGATTTTCATAGGTTTCAAGACATTACCCTTCCCTCATTTTGTATTAATCCCAAAACAGAGAAAGAAAAGGTGTTTCACTGTCTGGAAGGAATATTATTCAATATCTGGATGCTACTTCTATGTGGAGAAAATCGGATAGTCTTTTTGTTTTCTTTTCAGGAAAGAATAAGGGGATTAAGGCATGTTCTACAGCCATTGCTAAATGGATTAAACATACTATTTAGATGGCCTAAATAGTAGGCCACAGCTTTTGTATATTCTACACAATTCTCCGGTCTGGATAGCGCAGTCCTATTTCCGCAAATTTATTTGAAAGGGACAGCAGGTGTGAATTAGCCTTAGACACGCTTCAGCTGAGTAAAACAGATGGTGGACTTGCTATTCCTAGTCCATAGTTATACTTTTTGGCCTCTCAGATTCAGCATTTTGCAGGCAGAGGAAGGAAGGAGGGAGTTAACTCAGCAGGCTGACTGATTATGTCATGGTCGCGGTTTCCCACCCCAGCACACGCCCTAGAAGCCAGCTTTGGAGGTGGTCAGATAAGTAAGAAACCTACTCTGTTATTAATGGAGAAGATATGGACCAAGGTGAAAGCTATTCTGGGAGTCCCCAAATATACCCCCCTTAGCCCCATATGGAGAAACTCTGCTTTACCTGAAATCTTCCACCTAGAAGGTTTTTCACCATGGGAAAACAAAGGTAGCATTTCTATGGATGATCTATGCTAAACATTTGAGGAATTGAGTAATACCCATCAACTACCACAGGCATGGTTCTACCAATACCTCCAATTGTGGCATGCATATGACACCCAGTACTGTGCAAGTCCAATAACACTAGGGCATTGTGGAGCCCTTAATAGAGCATTGACGTCCACTACAACCAAAGGACTAATCTCCTTTTATTATGTCGTTTTATTGAACAAATCCCTGGGTGACACACAGATCAAAAGTCATGTTAAATGGGAAAGAGATATAGGTCCTATATCGGATGAGCAAGTCAGACTGCCTAGAGATTGTGCCCATTTTATCTCCCTGCTACATAAGGCATATAGATCACCACAGTTGCTACACCAAATAGGGGTCCATGGAGACTCAGTTTGCCCTAGGTGCGGGTGTGAGGAAGCGGTTATCCTGCACACGATGTGGGACTGTGAGGAATTGGAAAATCTTTGAAAAGAAGTACTGGAAATATTAGGCAGGGTATTCTGGGTCACTACACCTCTCTCCTGTCTGTTTGGGATTTTGAATATAGGCAACTTTACTTGCATTTCAAACTGTGGGGATTCAGAGGTCCTTATATCAAGTAAGGAAACTGATAGCTGCACATTGGATTAGGCCACGACCCCCATCTGTGAGGGAATATATAAGTAGGGTTAATAATGTGCTCATCCTGGAATATGGTTCTTACTTGAAAAGAAATTCCATAGCTTAATTCGAAAAAATTTGTGGGAAATGGATGGATACAGCAGGTCTACCATCGCAACGGCTACTACAAATAAGGACGAGTATGCAATACCAGCTCTTTCTAGCCTCATAGACAAGTTAGATAACTTGCTGATATGGTAATGAGTACCATTTTTGGGCGTATATGCCCTACCTTTCGGAGATGACTCTGGGGGGTTGGAGGTGGGGGGGGGGTTGTTTGTTATTGCATTTTGTTTGTTCAACCCCTTAAGGACACAGCCATTTTGTTGCTTAAGGCTCAGTCCCATTTTTTTGGATTCTGACTTGCATCCTTTTATATGCTTATAACTTTTGAACTCTGTTACTTATCAAAGCGATTCTGAGATAGTGTTTTTTTTTTTTTTTTACCCACATGTTGTACTTCATTTTAGTGGTAAATGTCGGATGATAAGTTTTACGTTTATTTACCCAAAAAAGAAAAAAATTATGAATTTTTTGAAAAATTTGCCATTTTCGAAATTCTAAATCACTGCATTTTCAGGCCGATAGATTTTCCACCTAAATAAGTTGCTGTATAGCATTTCCCACATACATTTTACATTTTCATAATTTTTGAAATGTCTGGATAGTTTATTTTGATGTCACGCGGCTTACAATTCGAATATATTTTTTCCGTATTTTCAGAATTGACCATTTTGGGGATAAATACCGTTTGGAATGAAATTTTACATTTTTAGCATCAAAACTCCCTATATAACCAACACATTTTCAAATTTGTACCCCTCAAACTATCAGAAACAGATCGTTAACCCATTGAGATCTTCATTGTAATTGAATCAAAATGGAGGTGAAACTTAGAATAGTCAAATTGTGCCGGTTATACATTCATTTAGCCCTAAAATTTACACATATCCAAAAGAGAAAAAACACCATACAATTTGTTCTGCAGTTTCACCACATGTGGCTGTTACTTGTTTTATGGGCGCACTTTTTTTTTTCGTGTTTACCGTTCAGCCTAATAATCATGTTATCTTTATTCTATGGGGCGATACGATTACGGGGATACCAGACTTGAATATATTTTCTTACGTTTTACTAAATTTGTCAAATAAAACTGTAATGTGGGAAAAATCTATCATTTTTGCATTTCCGTCTTCCAAGTGGCATAACTTTTTACTTTTTTGGCTACGGAGCTGGTTGATGGCTTGATTTTTGTGGGACATGTTGTACTTTGCACCAGTATTATTGTGGAGTACATATGTTTTTTTTATCACTTTTTATTGCATTTTTGTAAGATTAATTAGGTAAAAATGATAATTTTTGGTGGGTTTTTAACAGTCTTTTTTTAACGCGTTCATCGTACGGTTCAATAATGATTTACTTTTATTCTACGGGTTGTTACGGACGCTGTGATTCTATATATGTGGGGTTTTTGTTATGATTTAGACTTTTTTTAGGGTATATGTCTCTTTATATTTTATGGGGCTTATGGCCATTTTTATTGATTTATAACTTTATTTTTTATTGATTAACTTTTTTTTTTTTTTTTTACTTTTTCACTTTTGCACATGCATAGGCTGGCACTGTGCCAGTAACATGACATCACAGACGCCATCTTACTGGCAGTTCTTGCAGGCAATAGTGATGCCACAGCAACGATCGGCGCCCCCTGAAAACAGTTCGGGGGAGGGCGATCGTGGGTGAAAGACCCCCCCAGCGGCATTTAACGGGTTGCACACCCGCGATCGGAGTGGGTGTTACACTGGGATGCCGGCTATCAGTCACAGCCGGCACCCTGTGTTTCCCGATGCCGGTTCGGCTCCGATCCAGAGCCAAGCCAGCATCATTTCAGCGGCGGATTTATCCGCTGCTGAACGCTAAGTCACTGTGGGAAGGGGTTATTGATCTATGCTTTGGAAGATATTCTTAGGTCTGTTGTACTTCAGATTTTTGGATAATGTAGGCCATGCTTGGCCGATTTTACACATGTTGCCTTTTGAAGTCTACATGACTGATTGTGATGCAAAGTTATTGTATGTAATTGTTTATGCTATAAACTCAAAAATAATAAGTTTGATTAAAAACTTATAAAAAAAAGGAGACGTTAAAGTCGTCTATGCCTCAAGTTCAGGGATCAGACCTAAAAGTCCTAACGGGCAATGTGACAGCGATAGCATTTGTAAACTGCCAAGGCGGTATTCGGAGTCAGCCTCTAATGCACCTAACCTCCGATATTTTTTTTCTAGCAGAGAAGAATTTAGTCTTTCAGCTGTCCATATCAGAGGGAAGGAAAATCCCGAATGCAGACTTCCAGAGTCGCCATCCGCTAAAGCAGGGTGAATGGTGTTTCAAGAGCGAGGTACTTCAGATGATAGGTTGTGGGGATTACCGCAAATAGATTTGTTTGCAGACCGCAAAAACCGCCAGGTCCAGGAGTTCTGCTCCAATTCAAGAGAGTTTTTGGCACCAATTCTCTAATCGCTCCGACCCTCACAACTGTTCCGAATGGATACCAGGTTAAAGAAGCAGTCTCAAACTATCCACAAAGTCTAAAAAGTGGTGCTCTGCCAGTAAAGTAACATCAAAGCGGTATGCAGTATAGTGCGTAAGGAAGACAGTAAGCAGCACTCGGCAAAAAGTGGATCTTCTTGATAGAACAAATAGTGCAGTACAGGGAGAAACAGCGGGGCCAGACGACGGACCGCTTCGCGCCACATAGCGCATCTTCAAGCCGTTGACGTCATCTGTCCGCGGCGTGCACAATAGGGCAAACAGGAAGAGAAACAACCAGGTAAGTTGAGTGTGCGTTAAAGACATAATACAAGTCATCTTGTACATTAAAAACAAAGCAGAATGCATGAAATCTTAGCAAACTATAGGGACATGACGCAAACACTTTTTTTTAAATGTATATACATATATACAAGCACCTCATTCTATTTGATAAGACCGACTTGCACACCTTCTTATTGTATAGCATACGGAATATAGTTAGAACAGCTGGCCAAAGAGGTTTTTTGAAAAGGGTGAAAGAAAATGAACTGTAATAAGGCAAATCTTTATAGAAAAACACTAAGATAATTCTTTTTTCATCCCTAATACTCCCATGGCATCAAATTTAATGATATATTTGCTTTCTTGTTGTAATAAAACTGACACCCTTTCGAAGCCTACAAATCTGAGGACCTTGGGATTCCCCTCATGACATGTCCTCACATGTTCAATTAAGCGTGGACATCCGGTGCCAGTAGTGACAGACCTCTGGTGTTCTCTGAAACGTACGTGTAGTCTGCGTATTGTTTTCCCAATATAAAAGAATTTACATGGAAGATTATGTACACAACATATGTCGATTTGTATGTAATAAAAGAAAGAACTGTGTTTGTCCCCCAAATTGAATTTACTTTAATTGACTATTGAAAGGGCAACAAATGCAAGAGTCACATTTGAAACTTCCAGTTGGAATTCCCCTCTCCAACCAAGTAGAACGAGGTGTATGAAATCTACTTCTAACCAGAACGCTCCTAATAGTATGGCAACGTCTAAACTAGAGATGAGCGAGCACTAAAATGCTCGGGTACTCGTTATTCGAGACGAACTTTTCCCGATGCTCGAGTGCTCGTCTCGAATAACGAGCCCCATTGAAGACAATGGGAGACTCGAGCATTTTTCAAGGGGACCAAGGCTCTGCACAGGGAAGCTTGGCCAAACACCTGGAAACCTCAGAAAAGGATGGAAACACCACGTGGTGGACAAATTGCTCGAAGCATTGTCAGCAATCCACGACATCACCTGTTCGCACTGTTCTGGCCTCAACAGTGCTCTAAAACGAGTCCCAGTAACTTCAGACATGAACCTAGGGAGTGTAGCTCTGCGGCGTTCCCCTGCTCCCTCATCAGCAGGTGGTGGTTGGCTGGCCAGATCAGGTGACCCTGGGATAGACTAGCCGCTGCCCGCGCTGCTCGGATCATTCTGTCTCTGGATGCCGCTAGGGAGAGAGCTGCTGCTGGTCAGGGTCACCTGATCTGGCCAGCCAACCACTGCTATCGACGTGTAAGGGTACCACGTCATGCTGGGTGGAGTGCAGAGTCTCCTGGCTTGTGATTGGCTCTGTTTCTGGCCGCCAAAAAGCAAAACGGCTGGAGCTGCCATTTTCTCGAGCGGGCGAAGTATTCGTCCGAGCAACGAGGCCGCCAAAAAGCAAAACGGCGGGAGCTGCCATTTTCTCGAGCGGGCGAAGTATTCGTCCGAGCAACGAGCAGCTTCGAGTACGCTAATGCTCGAACGAGCATCAAGCTCGGACGAGTATGTTCGCTCATCTCTAGTCTAAACGCAATAATGGGGTGTATTGTGGTGATTTCCTGAAGCTGGGGATCTTGTTTAAGAATACCCCAATTTCTGTGGATGGCATCACATATCACTTTTTCCCCCTCTCACCACGACAGCACCCCACCATCTGTCCTCCTTTAGTGGATTACAGAGACTGTATGGGACTCAATGCTTGGGTATTTCTGACCACCGGACACATCCATAACTTTATAGCTGAACATCCATCACCAAAGGTCATACTAAGCACCACTGTGCCACATACCCCTAACCGAACCAAAGATTGTGAGGAAGGGGGAAAAAAAATAAAGGGGGGGGATACCTTGGGTACTGTCGTGGTTCAAGGAAACACAATTACGGGTGAGTAATTACCGCGTACAATAGTACACGCCGTACCGATACATCATGTTTCCAGTCTACATAGGCCTACAGGTAATTTATTTCTTTGTGTGGGGGGAGCTTACTTCTGTGGGCGGGAGAGCCACATATAAACAGGACCACTTCTGCATTGAGCCACACACCCCTGAGGAAGTCTCCGGAGTAGGTGACGATACGCCTGGGGTTCGCTCCTCTCTCTCTCCCCCCACTCTGACCATGCCTACCTGCCCTCCTCACTTTATCATGTGGATCTACATTGGGTATTGTATACTTTAGGCATTTAGGCAGCCATATACAGGACTGTTCTGTTTACCTCTGCATTGGTCACTTTACGTATGCCCATACCTTCTGCTGCAGCCTGATGTTATTCAGCTACATTTAGCATTTTTGCTTGCCTTGCATTGAACTTCCATTCTTTCATTCGGTCAGTTGTGGGTCAGGGAGCCCAGGACACACTGGTCCTGGGAGGTCAAGTACACCTTGTATGGTGCACTTTTTCAGTGTTTTTATTCATATGTGGTCGTGTTGTTATTTTGTATATTCATGTCTGTATTAATAAAGTTTTTTGACACTATTCTAGTCCATTGTACGTATCCTTTTTGGTGGTCATATGTACTTTTAGGATATGTGGACTGTATTACAATACTATACATTGTTAGTGCCTGTCCCACTTGTGGTTTGTTCAGCTATAAAGTTATGGATGTGTCCGGTGGTCAGAAATACCCAAGCATTGAGTCCCATACAGTTTCTGTAATCCACTGAAGGAGGAAGGATAGGCCACGCACTTAATGATCTGCATTTCCTGTCCCTGGGAGCGGATCCCTCTCTCTGGTGGGGTGCTGTCGTGGTTCAAGGAAACGCAATTACCGGTGTGTAATTACCGGTCTTCTGTGTGCGTTCTCCCCGCTGCTATGCTGGATTCTCATTTTGTTGGTATTTTCGGACCATAACACTTCCTCATGGGATAACGCAGAAACTTTCTCGTGGGCCTCCTGTAATAGCTTCTCCGGATACCCCCTAGCCCGTAGCCAATTTTTAAGATATTTTTTGCCTGTATCTCCAACTGTGTATTATCGTTGTTAATCCTCCTAAGTCGCAACAGCTGGATCTTTTTGTATGTGATGGGTGAAAGCTGTTATAGTGAAGTGAGTTAGTGGCGGTGGCTTTTATAAAAGCTGATGTGCATAGTTCGCCTCCCACCAACTGTGGAACGCCTTCATGTTTGACACATAGGGATTGTCCAGAGAAAAGATGTATTGGCTTTCATAACAAGCAAGGAACAGATTGGCGAGGGTACATGCCACAGGAGTGCCCATCGCTGTTCCAGTTCTCTGGACAAACCATTTGTCGTCAAACATGAAGGCGTTATGGGATAACACAAACCCTCACATACAAAGTCGATGCAGTTTGAGCTTTTTTGAGCATTGGTCAAAGTCATAAATACATTGTACGCCTAAATCTTGTGGAATGCAAGTGTACAAGCTTTCTACGTCGATGGATGCTAAGGTGAAGTTATCCCTCCAGTAAAGATCTTTAACCCCTTAACGACCTGGCCCTTTTTAGTTTTTTCACTTCCATTTTTCACTCACCACCTTCAAAAATCTGTAACTTTTTTATTTTTCCACATAAAGATAGTTTATTTTTTGCGTAACAAATTGCAGTTCATAGTGACGGTATTTAATATAACATGCCGTGTACTGGGAAGCACGAAAAAAATTCCAAATGCAGTGAAAATGGTGAAAAAACACATTTTGCAACGTTTTCTTGTGGGCTTGGATTTTACGGATTTCATTGTGCACCACAAATTACATGTCTACTCTATTCTTTGGGTCGGTACGATTACGGGGATACCAAATTTGTACAGGTTTTATAATGATTTCATACATTTACAAAAATTAAAACCACCATTTTGTCATCTTCTGGCGCCAATAACTTTTTCATACTTTGGTGTACGAAGCTGTGGGTGGTGTCATTTTTTGTGACTTTAGATGCCGTATTCATTGCTATCATTTTTAGGGCTGTACGTCCTTTTGATCACTTTTTATTTTTTTATATATTTCAAAATGGCAAAAAGTGCCATTTTTGACTTCGGGAGCTATTTTTCGTTACGGGGCTAAAAGCAGTGAAAAACAGTTGTTATATTTTGATAGATCGGGCATTTTCGGACGCGGTGATACCTGATGTGTTTATGATTTTTAGGTTCTAGGGAAAGGGGGTGATTTGAATTTTTGGGTATTTTTATTATAATTTTTTTTAAACTTTTTTTTATTTTCACTTTTACTATTTTTCAGAGAGTTAACTACTGTCAAAAAAGCATTGGTGTCTCTAAGGTACGAAGGGAAATCAGCTAGGAGGGGACGAAGGAGCCGATCCAGGTATTGGGTCATTGACTGAACCATTATCCCAATACCCGCCACTATAGGACGACCGGGAGGGGTAGATAAGAATTTGTGAACCTTCAGCAAAAAATACCAGACCGTATGTCTGGGATTCTGAGCGAACAGTTTTTCAGCAGTATGTTCAGACAGGACCCCAAATTTGACACTTTTCCTTAAGAAAGTCAGTAGGAGGATCTGATATCTAAAGGTAGGATTGAAGGCTAAAGGTGCATAGGTGTTAGGATCATCTAACTGTCTTTTAGCTTTCACTCTATTGTACTCTTTTGTCATTATGTCTATATTTCCCTCCTTGTCTGCAGGCTTAACCCCTTAAGGACGGAGGGTTTTTCGGCTCATTTCTTGCTCTCCACCTTCGAAAATCCATAACTTTTTCATTTTTCCGTGTACAGACCTGTGTGAGGGCTTATTTTGTGCGTAACAAATTTTACTTTCCCGTAATGTTATTTATTTTAACATGCCGTGTACTGCGAAGCTGAAAAAAAATTCCAAATGTGGAAAAATTGAAAAAAAACCGCACGTGCGTCACGTTCTTGTGGGCTCAGTTTTTACGACTCTTTCATCTTCGCTAAAAAACAGCCTACTTGTATTCTTTGGTGTCGTGTTGCGATCGCGGTGATTGATACACAAAATTTATATAGGTTTTATTGGTTTTAATAATTTCAACAATTAACACGAATGTGTACAAAAAGAAAAAAAAATTTTTGCCTCTTTTGACGCCAATAACTTGTTCCAACTTTGGGAACGGAAATGTGTGAGGGGTCATTTTTTTGAAATGAATTCGCGACGTTTTATTCTACCATTTTTGAGGGTATGTGCGACCATTTGATCATTTTTATTCATGTTTTGTTATGTCAAAAAGGTGTATAAAAGTAGCATCCATTTCGACATTGGGCGCCCATTTCCCGTCTCGGAGGGTCACCGCCGCCCGTAGCAGTTTTTATATTCTTGATAGATCGGCATTTTTGGGACGCGGGGGAGACGATACTAAAGTTTGGTATTTTTTCTGTTTATTATGTTTTATATCAGTTCTAGGGAAAAAAAAGGGGTGATTTGAAGAACTTTTAATATTTTATTAATTTTTTTTATTTTTTAAACTTTTTTTTGTCTTTTTTTTTTCACTATCTTTTTAGCCACTAGGGTACATTACCCTAGATGGTTCAATCGCTGCTTACCATATACTGCAATACTTCTGTATTGCATAAGAGGCAATTTTTGCAGCACATCTTTACAATGAGCCAACTGGCTCCATCTTTGTAACGAATCTGCAGGCGCCAGATGGCATCTAAAGTACAACAAGAAGACAGAGCTTAGGCGCACCATGCAAAAACAGATCGCCAACAACACCGCGCTCCGCCGCTTTTAAATGCCGCTGGCATGGCATTATGCAAAAACCCACACCTTTTGTATGAAGAGGACTCAGCCCGTGAGCCCTCTTCATCATCCCTTATACCTCGGAAGCCGTAGAGCTACGGCGCAGAGCGTTAAGGGGTTAATAATGAGATCCTCCTAAACAAGATTTTGAGAGGGGAAAAAAATAATGCAAATAGGACAAATAACAAATACAAATAATGATGATACTTTAGAAAAGATGAGGGAAAAGCGGATGTGCAAACCAAGATAAATTTATATTTCATCAAATACAAAGAGATTTTTAAAAAACCCAAAAAAATGGGAAAAAGAACAACAATGGTCTCTCCTCAGAGAAATATTTCATATTGTACAACCAACAATGGAAAACAAAGCTGCCTAAATTAAAGTTGTTAAAAATATGCACAAAAATTAACAGTAATAATAAGTGCAAAGTGCCTAGGCGGAAGAATTACAACGCGGTTTCTTGGACGGTGTGGTGTACAAGACAAGTAGAAAACAGTGTCCAATGCAAGGTGTTTACATTATTATGAGATCAAAAAACGAAACAAAACATAGAAAATGGGAACATGCTCAATGTTTGTTTACCATTTTTGTTACGTTTTTGTTTACATTTTTGTTACCTTTTTTTTTTTTTTTTTTGCTTACCTCTATACCATAGATTGCATGTTTTCATTAAATTTGATATTTGCAGACATTGTTGTCGCCCGGTTGATTGCCAGAGTCTGTGCGGCCGCCGCAAATGACAATATCTGGATCTCTCGACGTCATCTTTGTACTCTAGATTATACATACAGTTTGGCAATTATATGCATTACGCTGCCTTGGTATCTTCTAGACAGCGCAAGAAAGGTAGGACTTTGCTCGATCATGAGGTCTATGCGTCTATGTTCAGTTATATACACACTTGTTCGATCGTTACACTCCATCTGAGTTCAATTCTGCACAGTGATGGCTGGCATATATACCGTACCGTTCTGTCCTTTTTTCTGTTGTACGGACGGATCTTCAAACTAGCACGGGGGTCTTCCCCGTTGCTTGGCAAACACATGCATACTTGACTCAGGATCTCTGAACTCCTGACCGGAAGAGTAGTTTATGCCGCATGCTAGGCTTGGAACCTGGCCATCACACATCAGATTAACTTAACAAAACTTACAAAATCGGCAGGGGAAACCTTGATACAGTACCTTTTTAGACTCACATGAACTATGAATCATACTTTGATGGTTCTAACACTAAAAGGGGCGGTTATGGATAGGAACATCCATACACGTTGGGGGGCGGGACTGGATGATTAAATAGCTGGGTGATTCCCCTGCCTATCCCTGAGGAAGCCGCCAGCGGGCGATTGGCGATACGCGTGGGGCGTGTGTGGTCTCTCCTCTCCATGCTCACATTAGGTAATATACTGTGAGGGTACTGCTTTATTGTATCTACGTGAATTGTGTATCTACACCCTAGCGCTATTTTGCTGCACGTAGCACTTTATCTATGTGTTTGTGTTTCGTTTTTTGAATCTCATAAAGTAGTAAATACCCTTGCATTGAGACCCTGTTTCTATTGTCCATGGTACAAACCGCACACAGGGTCCAAGAACCGTTGGTATGTATTCAGCCTAGGCCACGTTGCACCTTTATTACATGGATTTTGTGGCATATTTTTACACTTGTAGATTTACGAGCTTTGTTATCCATGTGGTTGAGTATGTACATATATGAAATATCTTCTCTGATGGAGAACTTTGTGTTTCTTTTTCCATTGGTTTGGGGTTTTTTAACATGTTTTATCTTTGTATATTGATGAATAAGAAAATATTCTTGTTTGCACATCCGCTTTACCCTCTTTTCTAAAGTTATCATTATGTGGATGGTATTTGCTATTGCTTATTTTCCACTCTCAAATCTTGTTTGGTTCAAATCTTCTTACAGAGCTCTATCCTACTATGTATTCCTGGGGTTCTTTATGTTATAATTTTGTGTGGGGTCACATAGATTTCTCTATATCTGTATTATAGACAGCAGGACTGGAACAAGGGGCGTTCAGGAAATGGACCTACGGCACCGAGATGGCTGGAACAGCCCAATTTACAAGATTTTCAGCGATTCAAACGACTCGATCGCTAATGACGATTTTCTGTTTAAACACTCTCCAAGTGATTGCTTAATGCACACAAATGCAATCAAAGACTTATGGTGGAATATCCGAAGCTTGAGAATATCTCAGGTTGAAGATGTTTCCCAAGGGGGATTCAGAACACAGATTTTCCCTCATGGAGGTGGATGGACGAGAAGAGAATTGGGAACGGGGGCCTCTCTCAATGCTCACTGATACTGGTAAACATGCTCCCCTGGACAATGATCGTGGTTATTTAAATCAGCAACGCGAGTCATCAAAAACTGGAAATCTCGCCTAATCTCCGTTGGATACAAACCTCCTAGTAGAAACCCTTTCGCAAAAAACTGAAGGAAATGCACGAGGGATACGAGAAAAAACATACTCAACAAAAAGAATAAACTACAAAGGGACAAGAAGGGACTATGAAAGAGGGAGGGGGCTACACATTGAGGACCCACAGGGCAACAAGAGACGCCACTACCGCAGCACCACGCAGCCATGCAATAGGGGGGGACCCAACATGATTGACACGCAGTCCTTGAAAATAGTGAATCTGAGAATTCACAGGATGAGGCCTCTGCATCCAAGCACAAATGTAGAAAGAGAGGTTCCCGACACCGAGATTGGTCCCCAGTTACAAACGCGAAGGAAAACGAGAGAGGAAAGAAGAGTCCAGAGAGGGTGATCAACTGGCCCTACAAGTTATCAATTTGTCATCGTTACAATCTTTGGACATTGAACTTTCAGTTCACAACGGGCCTTTCTTTCTCACCCATGAATAAACTTAATAAATTCGAGGTCACCAAAAGATGTTTATTATTTTGCAAGGGCAACTAGCTTTCAAGCTGTTATATCACCAACGGACTTGGGCGAATTCTCTACCAGAGGGTGATCGACAAATTTTAGGGATTTATTGGACCTACTTGAGAAGCGTCTAATGACTAGGTAAGAGAAAGTTCACCACACGTACCCTGCACAAAGCACTCCCAGCTTCAGACTGTTCCCTTGCACTGAACATTTTCTATGAACTTACTCAGACATACAAATTGACCAATAACAAAGGAGGAAGAAAATTCGTTCCCCGACAGAAACGGCTCTGCTCTTGCCAATGGGAAGAAACAAAAAGGGTTTTTGATCAAGGGACGGAGGCGGAATAAAGGGGGCATATGTAATTGGGGCCGGTGGAGCTACCTGAGGAAAGCCGAAGGAACTCAGTAAACCCGAAACTTCTATACCACCTGACCTTCGGACCCCACCCAATTTTCAAAGATAAACATAGATCGCACTCTAACAGCGGCCATTTAGGGTCGGTATCATCAAAAGGAGTGAGCGAAAATTTCATACAACTGAAAAACCTATAATCCCCACCTTTTATATGCTTCCCAAAGTCCATAAATCTTGGAGGACGCCACCGGACACGACCCATTGTAGCAGGTATAGGTGGCCTCAATGAGAAGCTTTATGTCCTACTCGGACTTTTACTGCAACCCTTGGTTTTTAGGTTGGCAATCTTACGTCCGTGACACAACACATCTGAAAATCCAGCAATTGGAACTTCAGATCTTCTACGCTACTCTACTTGTACATGGATGTGGAAGCTTTATATAACATAATACGGACCACAAGTAGGTCTTGTGAAGCAAGTAACTTTCTTCTTGATAAACAGTGGTCTTCGACAGAAGGCATGATTCCTTTTTGCTGGATCTTCTTATCTGGTTGTTACCCAGAATAATTTAGCTTTGACCCGGAGTAATTTTCAAACAAAAATCAGGAACGGCTATGGGGGCAAAATGTGCCCTTCTTATGCCAAGTTATTTTTAGGATGGTGGGAGGAGAATGCGTCTAACGCCTGGATGCCTACAAGACCCCAGGTGTGGGGCTGTTCTTCGATTACATGACGACATTCTCCTCCTTTGGACCGGCTCCTCAGAGGATTGTTGTTGGATTTATATCAGAAATAAAACACCAACCCCTGGAACATCAAGGTTAACATCCACCCTATCCAAACGACAGCGACTTCTTAGATATCTCCAGAGTTCACTATTACCAATCACAACTCGACTACCTCCCTCTTTTCGCAAACAAAACTGCGACTAAAATGTTGACATTTTTCTAGCTTCCATCCTCGACCCCTCAAGAACGGAATCCCACGGGACAATTCCCCTTTTAAAAGGACTCAAGCGAAACTGCAGCGCCCAATCAGATTTTTAGGAGGCACAAGGCAAACGGGAGTTGACCCACGATTCCAAAGAACGCGGATTATCCTCGGAAAATAATCTGAGCCTTAACAGAGCTAAATTGAGTGAGCGAAAGGAACCTCCTCAAACCAAGTCCGAAATGGACTCTAGGCCAAGGTAGTCCACAAATTAACAATCAAATGGGCGGTGACCTGTATGACATCTGAACAAAAATGGGGGATTTGAAAAAAGTGACGGAGATTGGCCCCATTCCCTCACGGACAAAAACCGTGTTACTTAGGATCGACGTGCCGCAACTGTGAGGGACCCACCTTCACCAAAACAGCATTCCAGCGGCACACTACAAATTGGGGAGGGGAGGTCCGTTTCACATGATCATCCCGGCGGGGCACTGCTCGACTATGTCAACACAATACAAACCCTCTGTAGTCAGGAACCCACGCATCATGGGAAACGTTAAAATCGGGATTACATAAATTGTAAAAACCAAGGGAGTGTCTATTACTACTCGGTCCATGTCCAAAACCTATGTGGGTCAAACCACACAAGAATTGCCGTAGGAGATGCCAACAACATCTCGTCCCACCATTCCAGGGCGCTTCTGCCATGCGGCGAGGTGGAGGGTGAAGTCCCCGCCTGGGCAGAGATAGCGGACCCCATTTAAAAGCGGCATTTTGCCGCTGGGTAGCAGGACTTGCCAATGGCTGGCAGGTCCGTGACACCTATAAAATAAATTAAATCGCCGCCCTCCAAAGGCGGGTGATTGGGGTGATGTAATGTAATTTGATGAATTTAGGCAAGAGAGGTGCAGCACATCGCGCCTGTGTGCACCGCTCTGCAGGACACAGGTCGGCCGTTGATGACGTCACCACGTTGCCCGTCCGACCTGGGTCCAGTCACAGAGGGCTGCTGGCTGGAGGAGATGAGGGGATGCGGGGAGACGAATAATGGTGGTGCAGCAGGGGGATCGCTAGATTTCCTTCCTCTCTCATAACGATCTGTGTCCTCAGGACACAAGATCGTTATGAGACCATGTAACAGGGACTGCTTTCCCAAGCAGTGCTTCAACCTCCGGGCGTAGAAGACTCCCGGCGGCTGAAGGCTGAAGGACCTTTGATGATGCAATGGTAACATGACCTGCCGGGGAAAGCAGTAAGTACACACAACACGAGAGGTCTGCCGGAGGAGGTGAGTGGAGACCTGACCGGGGCCAGCGGAAGAACATGGGGGACTGGGTGTGGGCACATTACTACTGGGGGGGCTGTGTGTGGGGGCAATACTTACTGGGGGGGCTGTGGTGTGGGCACATACTTTTACTGGGGGGGCTGTGTGTGGCACATTACTTACTGGGGAGGGTCTTTTGGTGTGGGCAAATTAATTACTGGGGGGGCTGTGTGTGTGGGCACATTACTTACTGGGGGGCGGTGTGGGATGGCACATTACTAATGGGGGGCATGTGTGTGAGGGCACATTACTACTGGGTGCTGTGTGCGGGCACAGTACTACTGGGGGGGCTGTGTGAGGCACCATTACTTACTGGGGGGCTGTGTGGGGCACATATCTTACGGAGGGGGCTGTGTGCTGAGGCACATAGTAATGGGGGGCTGTGTGAGGCACATACTTACTGGGGGGCTGTGGAGGCACATTACTTACTGGGGGGCTGGCTGTGAGGCACATTACTTACTAGGGGGGGGCTCGTGTGAGGCAAATTATTACTGGGGGCTTGTGTGAGGCACATTACTTATGGGGGCTCTGGTGTGTGTGCGCACACTTAGGGGGGGCGGTGTGAGCCAATACTTATGGGGGGGTTGTGTGGGCAAATACTTAATGGGGGGTTTTGTGGGGCACATTACTTAATGGGGGGCTGTGTGTGGGCACATTACTTTACTGGGGGGTGTGTGTGGGCACATTACTTACTGGGGCCTGGTGTGTGAGAACAGCTTACTGGGGGGGGCGTGTGTGTGTGAGCACATTACTGACTGGGGGGGCTGTGTGGTGGCACATACTTACTGGGGGGGGCTGTGTGTGGAAGCACATTACTTACTGGGGGGGCTGTGTGGGCACAAATTACTTACTGGGGGGCTGGGTGGGCACATTACGTACTGGGGGGATGTGTGAGGCACATTTACTACTGGGGGGGGGGCTTTGTGTAGGCACGTGACGTACTGGGGGGCTGTGTGTGGGCACATTACTTACTGGCGGGGCTGTTGTGGCACATTAACTTCCTGGGGGGGCTGTGTGTGAGGCACATTACTTAATGGGCGGGTGAGTGTGGGGGTAATTACTGGGGGCTGTGGGACACATTAATTGGGGTTGTATGGGGGAAATTTTGGGGGGTTGTAATGGGAGACATTACTGGGGGTTAATTGTGTGGGGAATGTATACAGCTGAGACTGTATACGGGGGTGGGGGGGTGTGGGTGTGTAGGCTGTGTATACAGGGGGTTTGAGAAAGGGGGTTAGAAGAGATAGAAGAAAGGCTGGGTATACAGGGGGAAGGGAGAGGCCTGTTATATAAATGTAGAGGGAGAGACGATGTATACTCGGCTGTTCATTATTGGGGGAGGCTAAATTAGGGCACCTAATTGAATTGCTCTATATGCTCTAATTTGGGTGACGAATTGATGTTTTATGTGAGAATAGTTTGTTCAGTCATGTTGTGAGGATAATATAATTGGATCACAATTTCATTATACTGTGACTGTGGTCTTTTAGGGGCGCCCTGTGAGTTGTGTCGCATTGGTGAAGAAATTTCTTTGTGAATTCGGAGGAAAAACCAAGGCCCAGAAGAAAGCGTAAAGAAGTACCTTCCGATGAGAGATGGTCACTGTAAGGTACTAGAGGTCCTAAATCTGTGACTAATAACTATAGTGTGTAGGTAGCATCACCAGGGGGCCGCAGTGCACGCGTACATGGGGGGGGGGGGGCGCGCTTTTTTAAAATTGCCTCCTCAGTGCCCCCCAGCCCCCCCCACCAAAAAGGCTAGAATCGCCCTGCCACATCAATACAGCGGCCTCCGATCTACAAAAAGGAAAAAGACCCTCACTCAGTAGCGGCCCATTTCTTCACACTTCATAGAGTCGAACACAGGATCTGCGTGTCTTGGGTCTTGAAAAAATTCACAAAATGTTCGAGGTGGAAGCCTAGGGCCACAATGCTCCGAAGAGAACGAGATGGATCTATATCTTGGATACTGTGCTCCACAAGGCCTGAACGAAGAACTACTGTTTACAGGTCATTATAAAAAATAGTTGGAACACCATTCAATTTTTATATGCCTTTTTTATCACCTTATTTCTATCTTGTTTGGTTTTATCCCTTCTTCATCAGTTGGACACAGCATCCTTATTTCTTCACCTGTCGGTGTATTTCACTCAGCTATTTCTAGCTTCTTTTATCCAGTCTCTCACTGTTTGGTCACTGTCCTGGACCCCTTAAGTCTAGTTTGGTTAATTTGGGGGCCCCCCTAAACTCTCAATTGCCATTGTATCACTATTGCGTTTTTTGCCTTTTTTTTTTTTTTTTTTTTTATATAGGTGTTAACCTTTTTTCACAGCACGTATGATGAGATCACCCTTTTATTGCCTAACTCTCAGATTCACAGTCTGCGCTAAAAGAGGGCAGGGACCATAACCAAGTACTCTTTCAAGATATGTACGGTGCACCCACAGGTTGCTATGAATCGATCCATTGCTCTAATCAACGTCTGTATCTCCACAGTTGGACATCCATTCTTCTTTTAGCCCTCTATAATCAATGTACTGCTGCATTATAACAGTCGTTATGCATCATTCCTGCCCGCTACCATCTCTTGCTGCCTAATATTCATCCATTGTGACCTTGAATATAATAAGGATAAAAATTGATAATTGTTGTACTATATTACTAGCTGAGAATTGTGAATATTTTCCACTCTCCTTTCTCCACCCTCACCCCACCAGTGGTGGATGTCCTTGCCATACCGACCCCCTACCAGGAAGAACGTCCTCCTGAGAATAGTGATACTTACCTTTAGGTCCGGCTACTGCCCACACTACAGTCTTGTACTAGAGTACTTACTTCTATATTTTATTTATTATGTGTAGACGGTGCTTCGGTTGTCCTTCGTGACTTGCACATATATTCATGTCTATATATCTAAGGACTGTATGGATAGCGGTATACTTTATACACGATGCTACTTCGATGATTCTCAGATAATGTATTCCAGCGCGCCATTTTGGACGCCATTACGCAGTTATCTACAACGACAGGTTATAAGCGGCGAACATCCAACGCAATTCCAATCGTACCTTAATTACTGGACAGACCTACAATAATGGGTTCTTTTACACCATTTTGATTGATATATAGATACACTGCAAAGATGAGTCCATAGGCGATACGCCGCATTTGCAGTCTGCACTATACTTAATAGACTATTGATATCGTAATTGCTGGTCTACGTATGACAATTGCCTTCTTGCCCTCATTCATATTTGTATTTGCGCCGAATACATGTATTTGAATTTTGCGCCCGTAAATATGTATATGCACCTGTGCGCCGTTCATTTTTAATTTCCTATTTTTGTTTGATTATGCGCTGCTTCAATTAACTTTAGCATTATTTAAATTGACACATGCTCAATTTTTTGTTTACATTTTTGTTTACGTTTTTGTTTACATTTTTGTTTACCTTTTTTTTTTTTTTTTTTTTTTTTTGCTGCCTATACATCATTATACCATAGATTGCATGTTTATAATTTGATAATTGCAGAACTTGTGTCGCACAGGTTGATTGCCAGAGATATGGCGCCGCCGCAATCGACACAATCTGGATTCTCTCGCCGTAATCTTGACTATAGATTACATTTACAGTTGGCATTTATATGCATTACGCTGCCTTGGTAATCTTATAGGAAGAGAAAGGGTAGACTTGCTACATCTGCGCTACTGCGTCTTAGTTCATTTATATACACACTCTGTCGATGTTACAACTCCACTGAGTAAGATCTGACACAGTGATGGCTTGCATATACCCTACCCGTTCTTTCCTTTTTCGTTGTTACGGATCGGATTTCAGACTTAGCACGGGGTCTGTCCCCGTGATTGGCAACCAGCATTAATTGGCAACAGGAGCTCTGAACCTCCTTGACCGGGGAATAGTTTATGCGCACTGAAGGCTTGGAACCTGCTCAAACATCAGATAACTTAACCAAACTTACCAAATCGGCAGGGGAAACCCTATGATACGTACCTTTTTCGACTCACAAGGGGAAAGTTATGGAAGTAATAATTGTGAGGGGTTATAACAACTAAAAAGGGGCACGGGATTATGGTAGGACATCAAACAAATGTTTGGGGGGCGGCGGGACTGATGATTAAATAGATGGGGTTGTTCCCTTCCTTATCCACTGATGAAGCCCGCCAGACGGGCGATACGCGTGGGGCGTCTGTGTCTCTCCTCTCCATGCTCTCAATTAGGTAATATAATGTGAGGGGCGGTACTGCTTTATTGATCTACTTGAATGTGATCTAAACCACTAGCTGCTATTTTCTGCACGTAGCACTTTATCTATGTTTTGTTTCGTTTTTTGATCTCATAATTATGTAAAAACCTGGCTTCGACACTGTTTCGACTTGTCTTGTACACCACAACAGAACCACAGTCAAGAACCGTTGTATGCTATTCAGCTAGGAAAACTGTTGACCTATTTATTACAGTGTGATTTGGTGCAATATTTTTACACCTTATATTAGCAGCTTTGTATCATTGTTGTTGGTACAATATGAATATTTCTCTGAGGAGAGACCATTGTGTTCTTTTTCCCATTTTTGGGTTTGTTTAAATGTTTTTATATTGGATATGATGAATAATAAAATGTTATCTGGTTTGCCCAAATCCGCTTCCCTCCTTTTCTAAAATTGATATCTCCTGAGATTTAGCCAGCAGCAGGGCTGTGTGCTCACCCACAGTAAGATTCTCTGGTACTAGGATAAATGAGAGCAATAACATATTATCATGTGCGTGGCGAAAGAAATCGAGGGGAGCCTTCAGACAAGGGGGGACTAAAAGTGGATCTCACACGGTGGTACAGAAGTATCAGCATTAGCATTGGATAGTTAGGTCTGGGAGGGCAATTAATATTACCAATATCAATGGGAACTGGTAAACCTGGAGGTGAAATACTAAGTGGACCAACCGTCGCTGGTACCTCACCATCTATATTAATCTTAGAACGGCCTGCTTTATCATGGTAAAATTATATTTATAGTCAAGTGGTTGGTGAAAAAAGATAGAAAAAGTTAAATCTTTCCCCTAATAAGGGAAGCAGCTTTTGACAGCACAATGGTAGTAGTGATCAATCACATTATTTTCTCTATACCATCGACACCATCTACTATAGGGGTACAATCACAGCCCAAAATAGAATCATCAACACTAGAGGGTTATGGTTGTAGAGTAGTCACAATTAGTGACCAGAGCCCGGCGGCTCGCTGCTAAAGCAAAAATAAAATAATGTGGATGTATCAAGAGAGGAAATAGTTCTATGATATAAGACATAGTTTTGCCCTTATACAATCCTGGTCAGACCACACATGGAATATTGTGTACGTTTGGGCACCAGTGTATAAAAAGGATTATAGTAGAGCTGGAACGGGTGCAGAGGGAGAGCAACAGATTATTAGGGGAATGGGGGAAACTAGAATACACTGACAGATTAAAAAATTTGGATTATCAGTTTAGAAAAAGACGAGCGAGGGGCAGTATATTGTACATGTACAAATACCTGAAGGACAGTACAAGGATCTCTCCAAAGATCTTTTTAACCTGCGCCTGTGACCAGGACAAGGGGGCATCCTTACGCCTAGAGGAGAGGCGATTTTACCATCACCATAGACAAAGGTTCTTACTGTAAGAGCAGTGAGACTGGATAACTTCTGCCGCAGGAGGTTGTTATGGCGGACTCTATGTACATGTTCAAGAGAGGCCTGGGAATGACGTTCTGGAGAGAAAAAAATAAGTCACCTTGGGGATAAATTATGGGGATAAAAACATCTATTTAATTCTTAAAGGTTGGACTTGTGGAATTGCTCTCTCTTCCAGCCTTTATATATGATACTATGGAATTGTAGGCACTCAATATTAGGAGGTCTAGGTCATCAGATAGAGGATGTATAAGTAAGAGTTAGTCTGGTGTGGGAATTGCTCTATAGATGGCCTATGAGCAGTGCAGGAAGCAGGACAACACGCAGAGTTAAAGTCCAAAAAAAGTGTTTATTCACACTTCTTTCAAACACAAATTCAGCCTGGCTTTAGGCACATACAATAAAAGCCCTGCCAGGCTGGGCAATGCCTAATACAATAACAGCACCTAACTATACATGAACAGGCTGCCTGGCACACGCTCTTGCCAGCAGAATATCAGGAGGCACTCAGTTACCTTGTTGTGTGAACAGCGGTCCAGTCTTCAGCTCTCCAGTAGTGCCCACCTAGCTAGTCCTGGCCTGCAGTCTAAATCAGGCTCTTACGAGGGTCTGTGGACAGCCACCTGGAGGGCGATACAGAACCCAGGATCGAAGGCCCGGATGACATAGGTAGTGGCCCACTTACAGCCGAATCCACTCCTAATAGTGGCCAGAAACAGACAATACAAAGGTGTTTATGCTAGCTAGGCCAACATAGACCAAACAAACTTCTCCTGTACCACATGTCTGCATTAACCCTTGAGTTACTGCAGACCAAATCCATGGCTTTACAACATACTTTTTATCTGCATGTAGGACAGATAGCGTCTCCAATGGACACCTCTCACTTTCTACCACAATGTTAGAACAACATGAAATAGTCAGTGTCACCTGTATGCCTACACGCATGAGACCTGCTTTGCTCTTGCGGTTCCGTGTGCCAATTCTTCTTCCTCCATACCTCCCCTCCGGAAATACTTAGTTATTGCGGCCAAGGGATTCTCACTTTATTTCTTAATGGTTATATATACAAACTCGAATCTGATTCTGTTGTCCATATTCTGTGTTCCTGTCTTTTTATACTGATTTTTGTTAAATTCTGTCTTTTAGTCCATTTGTCACGTAGAAACAATTTTCTTTGACTTCCATCTGTGTAAAAAAACATTTTTTTTTTCTCAATTTTTTGGAAAAATTGCAAACTGGGTGTCTCCTAGTTGAGTTCTAGCGGTTAATCTGTTTTTTTTCATGTGTTTTGGGGTACTCAGTATTATTATGGTCCATGAACAATCGCATAATATTCAAACAATACTGTTAAGTAGATCTTTTCATTTTTGTATGAACACTGATCATCTTGGTATTGTGCAGCGGCTTAAAGATCCTTACCCTTCCGGCACCCGCTTATTATCACTGTAGGACTTGAAAGAATGATTGGTCCAAATAATATCTGACTCTTTGTCAGCAAACTGATAAACAGTATTCAAGAGCTTTTGTGCTCATCATTTGTAGGATGTCCCTGTGTGTACACTGCTCAAAAAAGGCTCCCACTTTCTCCCTTCCTGTCTTAATCGCACCTCTATTGATTTCGCTTTCTACGGATTTTTCCATGATGAAACACAGGGTAAGTGACAGGTGGAAATCTCTGTTCCGGATGGGTCTCTTATGGAGGATGTGCTCAAAAAACTTGAAAAAAAATAAGTCCGATGCAAATCCAATTCAAGAGCGTTTTTGGCACCAATCCTCTAATCGCTCTGACCCTCCAACTATCCCAAATGATAGTCTCAAACCAAAGAAGCAGTCTCAAACGATCCACAAAGTTCTCCTGAATCGAGGCATGGCCTTGGGTCTAGATACCCTGAAGTGAGATGGGATCATGGGTTGGCTATGCTTTCTCCCCCTGATTGCTTTTACCGAGGGTCCTAAAAAAAGATCAGACAGGGCAAGGCAAGTTACTAGTGATAGCGCTCTTTGGACCGGGGGGCCTGGTCCTCGGTCCTGAAGAATTGTCAATATCGGATCATGGATCTTCCAGTGAGACCCCGACCTTTTGTCTTGGCGGTCCAGTTTTCCACCCAGGGGTCAGCCGTCTATGTTTGAAATTTGAAAGGCTGATTTAGCTAGAAAGGGCTTTCTGAGAGTGGTATTGGGTCGATACAGAAAAGAGGAAAGCCCATCCCAAGCCAAGCCAAATCCTATCAGCTAGGGGAAGAGATTTCCACAAACTTGATGTAAAGAGAACAGTAGTTAAGTATAGAAAGGACAGCTGACTTGAGGAAGTCAGGCAGTTTTTTTTCTAATTTGAAGAAAGGGAAAGAAGGCTTCCCTGTACAGTCGAAAAGTGGATAAGTTGTACCAGTTAGCCAATATACTCCGGCAGGTCTCCAGTCCTGGTAGGGTTAAGGGACCATTCCACTAGGTCAGTCTCCCCTCTGGGAACAGTTTTTAGAGTTTTTCACTATCTTTTAGACCATCTAGGGTACATTAACCCTAGATGGTCAGATCGCTGCTACCATATACTGCAATACTTCTGTATTGCAATATATGGCATTTTTGCAGCACATTCATTACAATGAGCCACTGGCTCATTGTAACGAATCTGCAGCTGCCAGAAAGCCTCTTGTCAAAAGAAGACACGAGGCTACCATGGCAACCGATCGCCGCCCCCGATGACGTTCGGGGGCGTGGCGATCGAAAAAAAGATGGCAGCGCCCGCGCGCCGCCGTCTTTTAAATGCCGCCGGCATTATGCAAAAACCCCCACCTTTGTATGAAGAGGACTCAGCCCGTGAGCCCTCTA
>WNYA01000057.1:291192-410742 GCA_019512145.1 Engystomops pustulosus
ACCTTTATATTTAGCAGCTTTGTTATCCATTGTTGGTTGTACATATATGAAATATTTCTCTGAGGAGAGACCATTGTGTTCTTTTTCCCATTTTTTTGGGTTTTTAAATGTTTTTATCTTTGTATATTGATGAAATAATAAAATTTATCTTGTTTGCACATCCGCTTTCCCTCTCTTTTCTAAAATGATATCCTCCTGAGATTTAAGCCAGCGCAGGGCTGTGTGCTCACCCACAGTAAGATTACTCTGGGTACTAGGATAAATGAGAGCCTTAACATCTTCCATCATGTGCTGGCGAAAGAAATCGAGAGGGGAGCCTTCAGACAAGGGGGGACTAAAAGTGGATCTCACACGGTGGATACAGAAGTCTCAGCATTAGCATTGGATATGTTTAGGTCTGGGAGGCAATTAATATTACCAATATCAATGGGAACTGGTAAACCTGGAGGTGAAATACTAAGTGGACCAACCGTCGCTGGTACCTCACCATCTCTATTAATCTTAGAACTGCCTGCTTTATCCTGGAAAAATTTATATTTATAGTCAAAGTGGTTGGTAGAAAAAGATAGAAAAAGTTAAACCTTTCCCTAATAAGGATAAGCAGTCTTTTGACAGCACAATGGTAGTAGGATCAATCACATTATTTTCTCTCATACCATCGACACCCATCTCACATTTAGGGGTACAATCCACAGCCAAAATAGAATCATCAACACTAGAGTGGTTATGGTTAGTAGAGTAGTCACAATTTAGTGACCAGAGCCAGGCGGCTGCTGCTAAAGCAAATAAAATAATTTGGTGACTACTCTACTAACCATGGAACCCGGGGTCTAGTGTTGATGATTATATTTTGGGCTGTGGATTGTACCCGAATGGAGGATGGGTTGTCGATGTATGAGGAGAAAATAAGTGTGATGATCCTACGTACCATTGTGCTGTCAAAAGCCTGCTTTCCTTATTAGGGAAAGTTAACTTTTTCTATCTTTTTCCTCCAACCACTTGACTATAAAATATAAATTTTCCAGGATAAAGAGGCAGTTTCTCAAGATTATATAGAGATGGTGATGGGTACCCGACGGTGTGGTTCCACTTAGTTTCCCTCCAGTTTACCAGTTCCCATTGATATTGGTATATTAATTGGCCTCCCAGACCTAACACTATCCATGCTAATGCTGAACTTCTGTATCCACCGTGGAGATCCAACTTTTAGTACCCCCTGTTGAAGGACTCACCTGCTCGATTTCTGTTCGCCAGCAACATGATGGTAAGATGTTAATTCTCTCATTTATCCTAGTACCAGAGTTAATTACTGTGGGTGAGCACACAGCCCTGGCTTACTGTTAAATCTCAGGAGATAATAATTTTAGAAAAGGAGGGAAGCGGATGTTGCAAACAGATAACATTTTATTATTCATCAATAACCAAAGATAAAAACATTTAAACAAACCCAAAAAAATGGCGAAAAAGAACACAATGGTACTCTCCTCAGAAGAAATATTTCATATGTGTACAACAACAATGATAACAAAGTGCTAAATATAAGGTGTAAAAATATGCACAAATCACACTGTAATAAATAGGTCAACAGTCCTAGCTGAATAGCATACAACGGGTTCTTGGACTGTGGTCTGTGTGTGGTGTACAAGACAAGTAGAAACAGTGTCGCAGCCAGGTGTTTTACATAATTATGAGATCAAAAAACGAAACAAAACATAGATAAAGTGCTACGTGCAGAAAATAGCAGCTAGTGGTTTAGATACACAATTCAAGAGATCAATTAAAGCAGTACCGTCACATTATATTACCTAAGTGAGAGCATGGAGAGGAGAGACCACAGAGCCCCACGCGGATCGCCCGTCTGGCGGGCTCTCTCAGGGGATAAGGGAAGGGAAACAACCCACTATTTAAAATCACAGTCCCGCCGCCCCCCAACAGTTAGTTTGATGTCTACCATAATCCGTGCCCTTTTTAGTTGTTAAACCGCCTCACAAGTATTGACTTCCATAGTTCCCCTGGTGAGTCTGAAAAAGGTTACTGTATCATAGGGTTTCCCCTGCCGATTTGGAGTTTGGTTAAGTTACCTGGATGTTTGAGCCAGGTGTCCAAGCGTGCAGTTGCGGCATAAACTACTTCGCCGGTCAAGGAGGTTCAGAGCCCTGAGTTCCAATTATGCTGGTCATGCCAACACGGCGGACAGACCCCGTGCTAAGCTGAAATCGATCCGTAACAACAGAAAAAAGGAAAGGACGGGTAAGGGTATATGCAAGCCATTCACTGTGTCAGATCTTACTCAGATGGAGTTGTAACGATGACAGAGTGTGTATATAAATGAACTATAGAACGCAGTAGACGCAGATGTTGAGCAAGTCTAACACTGCGCTATGTCCTAGAAATTACCAAGCAGGTAATGCATATAATGCAACTGTAAATCCGAAGTTATAGCAAAGATTACGGCGAGAGATCCAGATTGTGTCAAGATTGCGGCGGCGCACAAGCTCTGGCAATCAACCTGTGCGACCAAGTTCTGCAATAAAATTATAATACATGCAATCTATGGTATATGATGTATAGCAGAAAAAAAAAAAAAAAACAAAAAAAAAGGTAAACAAAAATGTTAAACAAAACGTAAACAAAAATGTAAACAAACAATTGAGATTGTGTCAATTTAAATAATGCGTAAAGTTAATTGAAGCAGCGCATAATACAAACAAAAATAAGGAAATGGTAAAAATGAAACGGAGCACAGGTGCAATACCCAATATTTACGGCGCAAAATTCAAAGACATGTATGTCGGCGCAAATACAAATATGAATGAGCAAAGAGGCAAATTGCATACGTAGAAAACCGCTATTCGATATCTAGTCTATTAAGTAAGTGCAGACTGCAAATGCGGGTATCGACCTTATGGACTATCTTTGCAGGTATCTATATATAAAATCAAAATGGTGTAAAAGAACCCATTATTGTAGGTCTGTCCAGTAATTAAGGTACGATTGGAATTGCGTTGGATGTTCGCCGCTTATAACCTGTCGTTGTAGATAACTGCGTAATGGCGTCCAAAATGGCGCGCTGGAATACATTATCTGAGAATCATCGAAGTAGCATCGTGTATAAAGTATACCGCTATCCATACAGTCCTTAGATATATAGACATGAATATATGTGCAAGTCACGAAGGACAACCGAAGCACCGTCTACACATAATAAATAAAATATAGAAGTAAGTACTCTAGTACAAGACTGTAGTGTGGGCAGTAGCCGGACCTAAAGGTAAGTATCACTATTCTCAGGAGGACGTTCTTCCTGGTAGGGGGTCGGTATGGCAAGGACATCCACCACTGGTGGGGTGAGGGTGGAGAAAGGAGAGTGGAAAATATTCACAATTCTCAGCTAGTAATATAGTACAACAATTATCAATTTTTATCCTTATTATATTCAAGGTCACAATGGATGAATATTAGGCAGCAAGAGATGGTAGCGGGCAGGAATGATGCATAACGACTGTTATAATGCAGCAGTACATTGATTATAGAGGGCTAAAAGAAGAATGGATGTCCAACTGTGGAGATACAGACGTTGATTAGAGCAATGGATCGATTCATAGCAACCTGTGGGTGCACCGTACATATCTTGAAAGAGTACTTGGTTATGGTCCCTGCCCTCTTTTAGCGCAGACTGTGAATCTGAGAGTTAGGCAATAAAAGGGTGATCTCATCATACGTGCTGTGAAAAAAGGTTAACACCTATATAAAAAAAAAAAAAAAAAAAAAGGCAAAAAACGCAATAGTGATACAATGGCAATTGAGAGTTTAGGGGGGCCCCCAAATTAACCAAACTAGACTTAAGGGGTCCAGGACAGTGACCAAACAGTGAGAGACTGGATAAAAGAAGCTAGAAATAGCTGAGTGAAATACACCGACAGGTGAAGAAATAAGGATGCTGTGTCCAACTGATGAAGAAGGGATAAAACCAAACAAGATAGAAATAAGGTGATAAAAAAGGCATATAAAAATTGAATGGTGTTCCAACTATTTTTTATAATGACCTGTAAACAGTAGTTCTTCGTTCAGGCCTTGTGGAGCACAGTATCCAAGATATAGATCCATCTCGTTCTCTTCGGAGCATTGTGGCCCTAGGCTTCCACCTCGAACATTTTGTGAATTTTTTCAAGACCCAAGACACGCAGATCCTGTGTTCGACTCTATGAAGTGTGAAGAAATGGGCCGCTACTGAGTGAGGGTCTTTTTCCTTTTTGTAGATCGGAGGCCGCTGTATTGATGTGGCAGGGCGATTCTAGCCTTTTTGGTGGGGGGGGCTGGGGGGCACTGAGGAGGCAATTTTAAAAAAGCGCGCCCCCCCCCCCCCATGTACGCGTGCACTGCGGCCCCCTGGTGATGCTACCTACACACTATAGTTATTAGTCACAGATTTAGGACCTCTAGTACCTTACAGTGACCATCTCTCATCGGAAGGTACTTCTTTACGCTTTCTTCTGGGCCTTGGTTTTTCCTCCGAATTCACAAAGAAATTTCTTCACCAATGCGACACAACTCACAGGGCGCCCCTAAAAGACCACAGTCACAGTATAATGAAATTGTGATCCAATTATATTATCCTCACAACATGACTGAACAAACTATTCTCACATAAAACATCAATTCGTCACCCAAATTAGAGCATATAGAGCAATTCAATTAGGTGCCCTAATTTAGCCTCCCCCAATAATGAACAGCCGAGTATACATCGTCTCTCCCTCTACATTTATATAACAGGCCTCTCCCTTCCCCCTGTATACCCAGCCTTTCTTCTATCTCTTCTAACCCCCTTTCTCAAACCCCCTGTATACACAGCCTACACACCCACACCCCCCCACCCCCGTATACAGTCTCAGCTGTATACATTCCCCACACAATTAACCCCCAGTAATGTCTCCCATTACAACCCCCCAAAATTTCCCCCATACAACCCCAATTAATGTGTCCCACAGCCCCCAGTAATTACCCCCACACTCACCCGCCCATTAAGTAATGTGCCTCACACACAGCCCCCCCAGGAAGTTAATGTGCCACAACAGCCCCGCCAGTAAGTAATGTGCCCACACACAGCCCCCCAGTACGTCACGTGCCTACACAAAGCCCCCCCCCCAGTAGTAAATGTGCCTCACACATCCCCCCAGTACGTAATGTGCCCACCCAGCCCCCCAGTAAGTAATTTGTGCCCACACAGCCCCCCCAGTAAGTAATGTGCTTCCACACACAGCCCCCCCCAGTAAGTATGTGCCACCACACAGCCCCCCCAGTCAGTAATGTGCTCACACACACACGCCCCCCCCAGTAAGCTGTTCTCACACACCAGGCCCCAGTAAGTAATGTGCCCACACACACCCCCCAGTAAAGTAATGTGCCCACACACAGCCCCCCATTAAGTAATGTGCCCCACAAAACCCCCCATTAAGTATTTGCCCACACAACCCCCCCATAAGTATTGGCTCACACCGCCCCCCCTAAGTGTGCGCACACACACCAGAGCCCCCATAAGTAATGTGCCTCACACAAGCCCCCAGTAATAATTTGCCTCACACGAGCCCCCCCCTAGTAAGTAATGTGCCTCACAGCCAGCCCCCCAGTAAGTAATGTGCCTCCACAGCCCCCCAGTAAGTATGTGCCTCACACAGCCCCCCATTACTATGTGCCTCAGCACACAGCCCCCTCCGTAAGATATGTGCCCCACACAGCCCCCCAGTAAGTAATGGTGCCTCACACAGCCCCCCCAGTAGTACTGTGCCCGCACACAGCACCCAGTAGTAATGTGCCCTCACACACATGCCCCCCATTAGTAATGTGCCATCCCACACCGCCCCCCAGTAAGTAATGTGCCCACACACACAGCCCCCCCAGTAATTAATTTGCCCACACCAAAAGACCCTCCCCAGTAAGTAATGTGCCACACACAGCCCCCCCAGTAAAAGTATGTGCCCACACCACAGCCCCCCCAGTAAGTATTGCCCCCACACACAGCCCCCCCAGTAGTAATGTGCCCACACCCAGTCCCCCATGTTCTTCCGCTGGCCCCGGTCAGGTCTCCACTCACCTCCTCCGGCAGACCTCTCGTGTTGTGTGTACTTACTGCTTTCCCCGGCAGGTCATGTTACCATTGCATCATCAAAGGTCCTTCAGCCTTCAGCCGCCGGGAGTCTTCTACGCCCGGAGGTTGAAGCACTGCTTGGGAAAGCAGTCCCTGTTACATGGTCTCATAACGATCTTGTGTCCTGAGGACACAGATCGTTATGAGAGAGGAAGGAAATCTAGCGATCCCCCTGCTGCACCACCATTATTCGTCTCCCCGCATCCCCTCATCTCCTCCAGCCAGCAGCCCTCTGTGACTGGACCCAGGTCGGACGGGCAACGTGGTGACGTCATCAACGGCCGACCTGTGTCCTGCAGAGCGGTGCACACAGGCGCGATGTGCTGCACCTCTCTTGCCTAAATTCATCAAATTACATTACATCACCCCAATCACCCGCCTTTGGAGGGCGGCGATTTAATTTATTTTATAGGTGTCACGGACCTGCCAGCCATTGGCAAGTCCTGCTACCCAGCGGCAAAATGCCGCTTTTAAATGGGGTCCGCTATCTCTGCCCAGGCGGGGACTTCACCCTCCACCTCGCCGCATGGCAGAAGCGCCCTGGAATGGTGGGACGAGATGTTGTTGGCATCTCCTACGGCAATTCTTGTGTGGTTTGACCCACATAGGTTTTGGACATGGACCGAGTAGTAATAGACACTCCCTTGGTTTTTACAATTTATGTAATCCCGATTTTAACGTTTCCCATGATGCGTGGGTTCCTGACTACAGAGGGTTTGTATTGTGTTGACATAGTCGAGCAGTGCCCCGCCGGGATGATCATGTGAAACGGACCTCCCCTCCCCAATTTGTAGTGTGCCGCTGGAATGCTGTTTTGGTGAAGGTGGGTCCCTCACAGTTGCGGCACGTCGATCCTAAGTAACACGGTTTTTGTCCGTGAGGGAATGGGGCCAATCTCCGTCACTTTTTTCAAATCCCCCATTTTTGTTCAGATGTCATACAGGTCACCGCCCATTTGATTGTTAATTTGTGGACTACCTTGGCCTAGAGTCCATTTCGGACTTGGTTTGAGGAGGTTCCTTTCGCTCACTCAATTTAGCTCTGTTAAGGCTCAGATTATTTTCCGAGGATAATCCGCGTTCTTTGGAATCGTGGGTCAACTCCCGTTTGCCTTGTGCCTCCTAAAAATCTGATTGGGCGCTGCAGTTTCGCTTGAGTCCTTTTAAAAGGGGAATTGTCCCGTGGGATTCCGTTCTTGAGGGGTCGAGGATGGAAGCTAGAAAAATGTCAACATTTTAGTCGCAGTTTTGTTTGCGAAAAGAGGGAGGTAGTCGAGTTGTGATTGGTAATAGTGAACTCTGGAGATATCTAAGAAGTCGCTGTCGTTTGGATAGGGTGGATGTTAACCTTGATGTTCCAGGGGTTGGTGTTTTATTTCTGATATAAATCCAACAACAATCCTCTGAGGAGCCGGTCCAAAGGAGGAGAATGTCGTCATGTAATCGAAGAACAGCCCCACACCTGGGGTCTTGTAGGCATCCAGGCGTTAGACGCATTCTCCTCCCACCATCCTAAAAATAACTTGGCATAAGAAGGGCACATTTTGCCCCCATAGCCGTTCCTGATTTTTGTTTGAAAATTACTCCGGGTCAAAGCTAAATTATTCTGGGTAACAACCAGATAAGAAGATCCAGCAAAAAGGAATCATGCCTTCTGTCGAAGACCACTGTTTATCAAGAAGAAAGTTACTTGCTTCACAAGACCTACTTGTGGTCCGTATTATGTTATATAAAGCTTCCACATCCATGTACAAGTAGAGTAGCGTAGAAGATCTGAAGTTCCAATTGCTGGATTTTCAGATGTGTTGTGTCACGGACGTAAGATTGCCAACCTAAAAACCAAGGGTTGCAGTAAAAGTCCGAGTAGGACATAAAGCTTCTCATTGAGGCCACCTATACCTGCTACAATGGGTCGTGTCCGGTGGCGTCCTCCAAGATTTATGGACTTTGGGAAGCATATAAAAGGTGGGGATTATAGGTTTTTCAGTTGTATGAAATTTTCGCTCACTCCTTTTGATGATACCGACCCTAAATGGCCGCTGTTAGAGTGCGATCTATGTTTATCTTTGAAAATTGGGTGGGGTCCGAAGGTCAGGTGGTATAGAAGTTTCGGGTTTACTGAGTTCCTTCGGCTTTCCTCAGGTAGCTCCACCGGCCCCAATTACATATGCCCCCTTTATTCCGCCTCCGTCCCTTGATCAAAAACCCTTTTTGTTTCTTCCCATTGGCAAGAGCAGAGCCGTTTCTGTCGGGGAACGAATTTTCTTCCTCCTTTGTTATTGGTCAATTTGTATGTCTGAGTAAGTTCATAGAAAATGTTCAGTGCAAGGGAACAGTCTGAAGCTGGGAGTGCTTTGTGCAGGGTACGTGTGGTGAACTTTCTCTTACCTAGTCATTAGACGCTTCTCAAGTAGGTCCAATAAATCCCTAAAATTTGTCGATCACCCTCTGGTAGAGAATTCGCCCAAGTCCGTTGGTGATATAACAGCTTGAAAGCTAGTTGCCCTTGCAAAATAATAAACATCTTTTGGTGACCTCGAATTTATTAAGTTTATTCATGGGTGAGAAAGAAAGGCCCGTTGTGAACTGAAAGTTCAATGTCCAAAGATTGTAACGATGACAAATTGATAACTTGTAGGGCCAGTTGATCACCCTCTCTGGACTCTTCTTTCCTCTCTCGTTTTCCTTCGCGTTTGTAACTGGGGACCAATCTCGGTGTCGGGAACCTCTCTTTCTACATTTGTGCTTGGATGCAGAGGCCTCATCCTGTGAATTCTCAGATTCACTATTTTCAAGGACTGCGTGTCAATCATGTTGGGTCCCCCCCTATTGCATGGCTGCGTGGTGCTGCGGTAGTGGCGTCTCTTGTTGCCCTGTGGGTCCTCAATGTGTAGCCCCCTCCCTCTTTCATAGTCCCTTCTTGTCCCTTTGTAGTTTATTCTTTTTGTTGAGTATGTTTTTTCTCGTATCCCTCGTGCATTTCCTTCAGTTTTTTGCGAAAGGGTTTCTACTAGGAGGTTTGTATCCAACGGAGATTAGGCGAGATTTCCAGTTTTTGATGACTCGCGTTGCTGATTTAAATAACCACGATCATTGTCCAGGGGAGCATGTTTACCAGTATCAGTGAGCATTGAGAGAGGCCCCCGTTCCCAATTCTCTTCTCGTCCATCCACCTCCATGAGGGAAAATCTGTGTTCTGAATCCCCCTTGGGAAACATCTTCAACCTGAGATATTCTCAAGCTTCGGATATTCCACCATAAGTCTTTGATTGCATTTGTGTGCATTAAGCAATCACTTGGAGAGTGTTTAAACAGAAAATCGTCATTAGCGATCGAGTCGTTTGAATCGCTGAAAATCTTGTAAATTGGGCTGTTCCAGCCATCTCGGTGCCGTAGGTCCATTTCCTGAACGCCCCTTGTTCCAGTCCTGCTGTCTATAATACAGATATAGAGAAATCTATGTGACCCCACACAAAATTATAACATAAAGAACCCCAGGAATACATAGTAGGATAGAGCTCTGTAAGAAGATTTGAACCAAACAAGATTTGAGAGTGGAAAATAAGCAATAGCAAATACCATCCACATAATGATAACTTTAGAAAAGAGGGTAAAGCGGATGTGCAAACAAGAATATTTTCTTATTCATCAATATACAAAGATAAAACATGTTAAAAAACCCCAAACCAATGGAAAAAGAACACAATGTCTCTCCTCAGAGAAATATTTCATATATGTACAACCACAAATGGATAACAAAGCTCTAAATATAAAGTGTAAAAATATGCACAAATCCATGTAATAAGAAGGTGCAAGGTGCCTAGGCTGAATACATACAAACGTTCTTGGACTGTGTGCGGTTTGGTGTACAAGACAAATTAGAAACAGTGTCTCAATGCAAGGTTTTTACTATTATGAGATCAAAAAACGACCAAAACATAGATAAAGTGCTACGTGCAGCAAAATAGCGCTAGGGTGTAGATACACAATTCACGTAGATACAATAAAGCAGTACCCTCACAGTATATTACCTAATGTGAGCATGGAGAGGAGAGACCACACACGCCCCACGCGTATCGCCAATCGCCCGCTGGCGGCTTCCTCAGGGATAGGCAGGGGAATCACCCAGCTATTTAATCATCCAGTCCCGCCCCCCAACGTGTATGGATGTTCCTATCCATAACCGCCCCTTTTAGTGTTAGAACCATCAAAGTATGATTCATAGTTCATGTGAGTCTAAAAAGGTACTGTATCAAGGTTTCCCCTGCCGATTTTGTAAGTTTTGTTAAGTTAATCTGATGTGTGATGGCCAGGTTCCAAGCCTAGCATGCGGCATAAACTACTCTTCCGGTCAGGAGTTCAGAGATCCTGAGTCAAGTATGCATGTGTTTGCCAAGCAACGGGGAAGACCCCCGTGCTAGTTTGAAGATCCGTCCGTACAACAGAAAAAAGGACAGAACGGTACGGTATATATGCCAGCCATCACTGTGCAGAATTGAACTCAGATGGAGTGTAACGATCGAACAAGTGTGTATATAACTGAACATAGACGCATAGACCTCATGATCGAGCAAAGTCCTACCTTTCTTGCGCTGTCTAGAAGATACCAAGGCAGCGTAATGCATATAATTGCCAAACTGTATGTATAATCTAGAGTACAAAGATGACGTCGAGAGATCCAGATATTGTCATTTGCGGCGGCCGCACAGACTCTGGCAATCAACCGGGCGACAACAATGTCTGCAAATATCAAATTTAATGAAAACATGCAATCTATGGTATAGAGGTAAGCAAAAAAAAAAAAAAAAAAGGTAACAAAAATGTAAACAAAAACGTAACAAAAATGGTAAACAAACATTGAGCATGTTCCCATTTTCTATGTTTTGTTTCGTTTTTTGATCTCATAATAATGTAAACACCTTGCATTGGACACTGTTTTCTACTTGTCTTGTACACCACACCGTCCAAGAAACCGCGTTGTAATTCTTCCGCCTAGGCACTTTGCACTTATTATTACTGTTAATTTTTGTGCATATTTTTAACAACTTTAATTTAGGCAGCTTTGTTTTCCATTGTTGGTTGTACAATATGAAATATTTCTCTGAGGAGAGACCATTGTTGTTCTTTTTCCCATTTTTTTGGGTTTTTTAAAAATCTCTTTGTATTTGATGAAATATAAATTTATCTTGGTTTGCACATCCGCTTTTCCCTCATCTTTTCTAAAGTATCATCATTATTTGTATTTGTTATTTGTCCTATTTGCATTATTTTTTTCCCCTCTCAAAATCTTGTTTAGGAGGATTCATTATTAACCCCTTAACGCTCTGCGCCGTAGAGGCTCATATAAGGGATGTATTAAGAGGGCTCACGGGCTGAGTCCTCTTCATACAAAAGGTGTGGGTTTTTGCATAATGCCATGCCAGGCGCATTTAAAAGACGGCGGCGCGCGGGGCTGTCTGTTGGCGATCTGTTTTTGTCATGGTGCGCAAGCTCGTGTCTTCTTTTGTACTAGAGCTTTCTGCGCTGCAGATTCGTTACAAGTGAGCCAGTGGCTCATTGTAATGAATGTGCTGCAAAAATGCCATATATTGCAATACAGAAGTATTGCAGTATATGGTAGCAGCGATCTGACCATCTAGGGTAATGTACCCTAGATGGTCTAAAAGATAGTGAAAAAAAAAAGAAAAAAAAAGTTTAAAAAATAAAAAAATAATAAATATTAAAAGTTCAAATCACCCCTTCCTTTCCCTAGAACTGATATAAAACATAATAAACAGAAAAATCACACAAACTATTAGGTATCGCTCGCGTCCCAAAAATGCCGATCTATCAAATATAAAAACTGTACGGGGGCGGTGACCTCCGAGACGGAAATGGCGCCAATTCGAATGGATCTTTTACACCTTTTTACATAACAAAAATGAAATAAAAAATCAAAATGTCGCACAACCTCAAAATGGTAGCAATGAAAACGTCGCTCATTTCGCAAAAAATGACCCCTCACACATTTCCGTGCGCCAAAGTATGAAAAGTTATTGCGTCAAAAAGATGCAAAAATTTTTTTTTCTTTTTGTACACATTCGTTTAATTTTTGAAAATGTATTAAACACAATAAAACCTATATAAATTTGGTATCACCGCGATCGCACCGAACCAAAGAATAAATGTAGGCTGTTTTTGAGCGAAGATGAAAGTTGTAAAAACTGAGCCCACAGAACGTGACGCACGTCGGTTTTTTTTTCAATTTTTTCCCATTGGAATTTTTTTTCAGCTTCGCAGTACACGGCATGTTAAAATAATAACATTACGGGAAGTAAAATTTGTTACGCACAATAAGCCCCACACTGTTCTGTAACAAAACGAAAATGAAAATTATGATTTTTGAAGGTGGAGAGCAAGAAATGATCCGAAAAACCCTCCTTCCTTAAGGGGTTAAGCCCTGCAGACAAGAGGGAATATAGACATAATGACAAAAGAGTACATAGAAGTGAAAGCTAAAGACGGTAGATGATCCTAACACTATGCACCTTTAGCCTTCAATCCTACCTTTAGATCATATCCTCCTACGACTTTTTCTTAAGGAAAATTGTCAAATTTGGGGTCCTGTCTGAATACTGCTGAAAAAACTGTTCGCTCAGAATCCCCAGACATACGGTCTGGTATTTTTTGCTGAAGGTTCCAAATTCTTATCTCCCCTCCGGGTCCTATATGGCGGGTATTGGGATAATGGTTTCAGTCAATGACCCAATACCTGGATCGGCTCCTTCGTCCCCCTCCTAGCTGATTTCCCTTCGTACCTTAGAGACCCATGCTTTTTTGACAGTAGTTTAACTCTCTGAAAAATAGTAAAAGTGAAATAACAAAAAAGTTTTAAAAAAATTATAATAAAATACCCAAAAATTCAAATCACCCCCCCTTCTCCTAGAAATCCTAAAAATCATAAACACATCAGTTTCATCACCGCGTCCGAAAATGCCCCGTCTATCAAAAATAACAACTGTTTTTCACTGCTTTAGCCCCGTAACGAAAAATAGCTCCCGAAGTCGAAAATGGCACTTTTGCCATTTTGAAATATATAAAAATAAAAAAGTGATCAAAATGACGTAAACAAGCCCCTAAAAATGTAGCATGAATAGGCATCTAAAGTCACAAAAAATGACACCACCCCACAGCTTCGTACACCAAAGTTAAAAAGTTTATTGGCGCCAGAAGATGACAAAATGGTGGTTTTTAATTTTTGTAAATGTATGAAATCCTTATAAAAACTGTACAAATTTGGTATCCCCGTAATCGTACCGACCCAAGAATGAGTAGACATGTAATTTGTGGTGCACAATGAAATCCGTAAATCCAAGCCCACAAAAACGTTCCAAAATGTGTTTTTTTTTTCACCATTTTCACTGCATTTGGAATTTTTTTTCTTCCCCGTACACTGGCATGTATATTAAATACCGTCACTAGAACTTGCAATTTGTTAGCAAAAATAAACTATCTTTATGTGGAAAAATAAAAATATTACAGATTTTTGAAGGTGGTGAGTGAAAAATGGAAGTGAAAAAACTAAAAGGGCCAGGTCGTTAAGGGGTTAAAGATCTTTACTGGAGATAACTTCACCTTAGCATCCATTGACGTAAAAGCTTGTACACTTGCATTCCACAAGTTTAGGCGTACAATGTATTTACTGACTTTGACCATGTCTCAAAAAGCTCAAACTGCATCGCTTTGTATGTGAGGGTTTGGTGTTATCCCAACGCCTTCATGTTTGACGACAAATGGTTTTGTCCAAGAACTGGAACAGCGATGGGCACTCCTGTGGCATTTACCCTCGCCAATCTGTTCCTTGCTTGTTATGAAAGCCAATACATCTTTTCTCTGACAATCCTATGTGTCAAACATAAGGCGTTCCACAGTTGGTGGGAGGCGAACTAGTCACATCACTTTTATAAACACACCGCCACTAACTCACTTCACTATAACATCGTTTCACCCATCACATACAAAGAGCCAGCTGTTGCGAACTTAGAGGATTAACAACGATAATACACGTTGGAGATACAGCAAAAAATATCTTAAAAATTGCTACGGGCTAGGGGGTATCCGGAGAAGCTTTACAGCGGCCCACGAGAAAGTTTCTTGCTTTATGAAAATACCACATTTATGGTGTTATGGTCCGAAAATACCAACAAATGAGAATCCAGCATAGCAGTGGGGAGAACGCACACAGAAGACCGGTAATTACAACACCGTAATTGCGTTTCCTTGAACCACGACAGCACCCCACCAAGAGAGGGTCCCTCCCAGGGACAGGAAATCCAGATCATTAAGTGCGTGGCCTATCCTTCCTCCTTCAGTGGATTACAGAAACTGTATGGGACTCAATGCTTGGTATTTCTGACCACACGACACATCCATAACTTATAGCTGAACAAACCACAAGTGGGACAAGGCATAACAATATATATGTATTGTATACAGTCCACTATCCTAAAAGTACATATGACCACCAAAGAAAATACGTACAATGGACTAGAATAGTGTCAAAAACTTTATTAATACAGACATGATAAACAATAACAACACGACCACATATGAATAAAACACTGAAAAAGTGCACCATACAAGGTGTACTTGACCTCCCAGGACCAGTGTGTCCTGCTCCCTGACCCACAATGAACCGAATGAAAGAATGGAAGTTCATGCAAGGCAGCAAAATGCTAAATGTAGCTGAATAACATCAGGCTGCTCGCAGAAGGTATGGCGCATACGTAAAGTGACAATGCAGAGGTAAACAAACAAGTCCTGTATATGGCTGCCTAAAGGCCTAAGTATACCATACCCAATGGTAGATCCACATGAGAGTGAGGAGGGCAGGTGGCATGGTCGAGTGGTGGGGAGAGAGGAGGACGAACCCCAGCGTATCGTCACCTACTCCGGAGACTTCCTCAGGGGTGTGTGGCTCAATGCAGAAGTGGTCCTTTTTATATGTGGCTCTCCGCCCAAAAGTAAGCTCCCCCCCCACAAAGAAATAACTTACCTGTAGGCCTATGTAGACTGAAACATGATTATCGTACGGCGTGTACTATTGTACGCTGTATTACTCCCCGTAATGTGTTTTCCTTGAACCAACGCCAGTACCCAAGGTATCCCCCCCCCTTTATTTTTTTTTTCTCCCCCTTGCCTCACGAATCTTTGTTGTTCGTGTAGGGTATGTTGCACCAAGTTTGGTGTCTTTATATGACCTTTGGTATGGAGTTCAGCTATAAAGTTATGGATGTGTCCGTGGTCATGAAATACCCAACATTGAGTCCAATACAGTCTCCTGTAATCCACTAAAGGAGTTTAGTGACCAGAGCCAGGCGGCTGCTGCTAAAGCAAATAAAATAATGGGATGTATCAAGAGAGGAATAGATTCTCATGATAAAGACATAGTTTTGCCCTTATACAAATCCCTGGTCAGACCACACATGGAATATTGTGTACAGTTTTGGGCACCAGTGTATAAAAAGGATATAGTAGAGCTGGAACGGGTGCAGAGGAGAGCAACTAGGATTATTAGGGGAATGGGGGAACTAGAATACACTGACAGATTAAAAAATTTGGGATTATTCAGTTTAGAAAAAAGACGAGGGGAGATCTCATTACAATGTACAAATACCTGAACGGACAGTACAAGGATCTCTCCAAAGATCTTTTTATACCTCGGCCTGTGACCAGGACAAGGGGGCATCCTCTACGCCTAGAGGAGAGGCGATTTTACCATCACCATAGACAAAGGTTCTTTACTGTAAGAGCAGTGAGACTGTGGAACTCTCTGCCGCAGGAGGTTGTTATGGCGGACTCTATGTACATATTCAAGAGAGGCCTGGATGACGTTCTGGAGAGAAAAAATATCACGGGTTATGGGGATAAAACATTTATTTAATTCTTAAAGGTTGGACTTGATGGACTTGCGTCTCCTTCCAGCCTTCTATACTATGATACTATGAATTGTCAGGCACTCCAATATTAGGAGTCCTAGGGTCATCAGATAGAGGATTGTATAAGTAAGAGTTAGTCTGGTGTGGGGAATTGCTCTGATAGATGCCTTGTAGCAGTGCAGGAAGCAGGGACACACGCAAAGTTAAAGTCCAAAAAAGTGTTTATTCACACTTCTTTGTCAAAACACAAATTCAGCCTTGGCTTAGGCACATACAAAATTAGAGGATTGTATAAGTAAGAGTTAGTCTGGTGTGGGGAATTGCTCTGATAGATGCCTTGTAGCAGTGCAGGAAGCAGGGACACACGCAAAGTTAAAGTCCAAAAAAGTGTTTATTCACACTTCTTTGTCAAAACACAAATTCAGCCTTGGCTTAGGCACATACAAAATAAGCCCTGCCAGGCTGGGCACTGCCTAATACAATAACAGCACCTAACTATACATGAACCAGGCTGCCTGGCACACGCTCTTGGCCAGCAGAATATCAGGAGGCACTCAGTTACCTTTGCTGTGTGAACATGGTCCAGTCTTCAGCTCTCCAGGTAGTGCCTCGAAGGGGGAAGGGAAGGGGGAGGAGAGAGGGGGAAGGAGAGAAGGGGAGGTGGGGAGAAGAGAGGGAAAGGGAGAGGAAGAGGAAAGGGGAAGGGAGGATGGGGGGGGGAAGGAAAGGGAAAGGGGGAAAAGGGGGGAAGGTTCCCCCTCACCTTTGCCGCCTGGTTATACAGCCCCTCGGATAACCCTCTTTCAATGCGTAGCTGCAGCTTTTCTATTCTATTCTGCCGGCCTTTGTTCGAGTATCAAGGTTGCCCCGTCTTGTTGATACTTTGGCCGGCCTTGATATAATATACTAGCACTCCTTGCTCCTATCACGAGCGAACCTTGACGTCGCTGACAAGGTACACTTGGTGTATTCCAGACACCGGGACCTTCTCAGTCACTGAACGTAGGGAACCACTGGGTGTTGTATCCGGTCACAGGTACGCAATTGGGATTGCATCATCACATGTGTCTTGGGGCATTTGTCTCGGTCAGCACCTTACAGGGGCAAATGCTTTGCGTAACCTCCTCGAGGGCACGCTGTTTGATGAACTTCCTACCGGCGCCAACTGCTTTGCGGTATCAGGATCACACACAGTCTTTGGCGGTACGCTCCTTTCACCTAGGCTACCTTTGCGTTGAACAACTACTACGATGGGCAGCACAGTATTGTGTGATCCAGCCTTTTACAGGGCTGGGTCTGGATCCTTCTCTACCGATTTCGAACACAATCCACTTTTTTTGCTCATTCCAGACTCCGCATTGCTCTTCGAAACTGTAACTACTTCCCAATCCACGGAACAAGGTGTAAGTATTTGTTCGGTTTGTTCACTTTCACTGGCTCTCGGGTCCCTCTCTGGGTCCGGATTGCCGGGGTCCTCGCCTATTGTCCTCTGTATGTTAGTTTCTCGCTGGGGTCTCCAGGTTTATGGTGCTACTTTATGACAATTGTGTTATCCACATCGGATCCTCCCCCAGGCCCCAAATCCTTATCCAGACACACACCCAATTTTCCAATCTATAGATCCTAACAAAACAGAAGTTGGTATATGAAAGTTTATACTTTATTTATATATCACTTGGAGTTGATTCAAAATCACTACGAACAAGAGCGAGAGACAGAGACGGCCGGCCATGTAACCACAGCCATACCGATTCCTGTGAGACTATTGGTGACAGTGTCTAGGTCCAGTAAATTCAGAGATGGATCCGAGACTGCACTAGGCACTTTGTGTATCTCTGACTCCGTGGTTGTGATCGAAAACCAGATGCCAAGCTAGCTTGATTTAATCTGCTGAATGCTGGCCCTCATACCACACAGGCTGTCCTCCTGTAGGCGATGTCCCCTTTGTAGGATTCCCTCTGTAAGCCTGTCCCTTCATGTAGAGTCTGTTCCTCTGTGGATGTCCTCTGTAGGGAATGTCCTCTGTAGATTCACTCTGCGGCCGGTCCTCTGTAGGGATGTCCCCTGTAGGATGTCCTCTGTAGGCCCTGTCCTCTGTTAGGCGTGTGCCCAACCTGTAGGATGTCCCCTGTAGGGATGTTAACTCTTTAGGCCTGTCCTCTGTAGGTGATGTCCTCTGTAGGGATGCTCCTCATGTAGGTGTCCCTGTCTAGGCCCTGTCCTCTGTAGGCCTTCCTCTAGTAGGGTTGCTCCCTCGTAGGGCCTGTCCCCTGTAGGCATGTCCCCTGTAGGGAGTACTCTGTCTGCCTGTTCGCTCTGTAAGGATGGGCCTCTGTAGGCCTGTCCTCTGTATGCCTGTACCCTGTAAGCCTGTCCTCGGTAAGCTATTATCCTCTGTATGGGCCTTGTCCCCTGATAGCATGTCCCTGTAGGGAAATACCTGTAGGCCCGTTTCCCCTCTGTAGGGATGTCCTCTGTAGGCTTTCCTCTGTAGGGATGTCCTCTGTAGCCTGTCCTCTGTAGGGCCGCTGTCCCCTGTAGGCCTTCCTCTGTGTGATGTGCTCCTGTAGGGCCTCCCCTGTAGCATGTCCCCCTGTAGGGAGATACTGCACCTGTAGGCCCTGTCCTCTGTAGGGACTTTCCTCTGTGGCCTTTCCTCTGTAGGCGGCCTGTCCCCTGTAGTGCCTGTCCTCTGTAGTGAGGTCCCACTGTGGATGCCCTGTCCCCTTGGTAGTGTCATTGTCCCCTGTAGGGGAAGTAGCTCTGTAGGCCTGTCCTTGTAAGGGAGTTCCTCGGTAGGCCCTGTCCCTGTAGGGATGGCCGCGTAGGCCTGTCCTCTGTAGGGATGTCCCCTGTAGGCCTGTCCCCTGTAGGGATGTCCTCTGTAGGCCTGTCCTCTTTAGGCTTATCTTCTGTAGGGATGTCCTCTGTAGGGATGTCCTCTGTAGGCCTGTCCTCTGAGGGATGTCCTCTTTAGGCCTTCCTCTTTAGGCCTTTCCTCTTAGGCCTGTCCTCTGTTAGGGCCTGTCCCCTGGTAGGCTGTGTCCTCTGTAGGGGTGTCCTCTGTAGGCCCTGTACTCTGTAGGCCCTGTCCTCTGTGGGCCTGTCCTCTGTAGCGATGTCCTCTGTAGGGCCTGTCCCGCTGTGTGGGTAATGTCCCCCTGTAGGAAGTAACTCTGTAGGCCTGTCCTCTGTAGGATTTTCCTCTGTAGGCCTGTCCTCTTTTAAAGGGCCTGTCCCCTGTAGCCTGTCCTCTATAGCGATGTCCTCTGTAGGGATGTCCTCTGTAGGCCTGTCCTTGTAGGGATGTCCTCTTTAGGCCTGTCCTCTGTAGGCCTTCCCTGTCGGGAAGTACTGCTGTAGCCTGGCTGTCCTCTGTAGGGGTGTTCCTCGCATAGGGATTTCCCGCTGTTGTGGGCCTGCCCTCTGTAGGCCTGTCCTCTTTAAGCCTGTCCTCTGTAGGGCCTGTCTCTGTAGGCCTGCCTCTGTAGGCCTGTCCCGTAGCCCTTCCCCTGTAGGAGCCTTTCCTCTGTATCTGTCCTTTAAGCCTCTTCCCCTGTAGGGTTGTCCTCTGTAGGATGTCCTCTGTAGGGATGTCCTCTGTACGATGTCCGCTGTATGCCTGTCCCCCGTCAACATGTCCCCTGTAGGGAAAGGTCCTCTTTGTGGTCCTTTCCTCTTAGGCCTGGCCTCTGTGAGGCCTGTCCTCTGGTGTGCCTGTTCGTCTCTGTGAGCCTGTTCTCTGTTGGGCCGTGTTCTCTGTAGCCTGTCCTCTGTAGGGATGTCCTCTGGTGGCACCTGTCCTCTGGAAGGGATGTCCTCTTTAGGCCTGACATCTTGTGGCCGTGTCCCCCTGTAGGCCTGTAATCTCTCTGTAGTATGATTTCCCCCTGTAGGATCCTGAGCCCCTGTAGCGCATGTCGCCTCTGTAGGCGCGAGTACTCTGTAGGCCCTCGTCCTCTGTAGCGGATGGTCCTCTGTAGGCCTTTCCCTGTAGGGATGAGTCCCCTGTACAGGCTGATGAATCCTACTGGTAGGCCTGGTCCCCCGAGATTTAGGCTCTATCCTGCTGTAGGCCTGCTCCTCTGGAGGCCTGTCCTCTCAGGCTCTGTCTCATTAGGGAGGTCCTCTGTCTAGGCATGCCTGTCCTCTTTGGATTCCTCTGTAGCGGATGTCTCCTGTCTGTAGGACCTTCCCCTAGGTCCTGCCAATGTATGGGGTTGTCCTCATGTATGCCTGTCCCCTCTGTAGCCTCTCACATCTGTAGCCTGGTCCCTCTGTAGGCCTGTCCTCTGTAGGCCTGTCCTCTGTATGGCCTGTCCCTTGAGGCTTCCTCTCTGTAGGGGTGTCTCTGTAGCCATGTTCTCTGTATGCTCTGGCCGCTGTGGCCTGTCCGGCCTCTGTAGCTTCCTCTGTCAGGAGGGCCTGTCCTCTGTGGTCCCTGTCCCCTGTATGGACGACTACTCTGTAGGCCTGTCCTCTGTAGGGATGTCCTCTGTAGGCCTGTCCTCTTTAGGGCCTGTCCCCTGTAGGCCTGTCCTCTATAGCGATGTCCCCTGTAGGGATGTCCTCTGTAGGGATGTCCTCTGTAGGCCTGTCCTCTGTAGGCCTGTCCTCTGTACCTGTCCCTCTGTGGCTGTCCTCTGTAGCTCCTGTCCCCCTTTCGGGAGGTACTCTTCTGTAGCCTTTTCCTCTTTTACGGGGTGTCCTCTCTTCGGTCTGTCCTCTGTAGGCCTGCCTCTGTGTAGTGCCTGTGCCTCGGATAGCGCCTGAGTCCCACACCGGGGGGGGTCAAGGGCGCGAAGTATTCACTCTGTAGGCCTGGTCCTCTGTAGCCCTGTCCTCTTTAGGCCACTCTTCCTCCCATGTAGGGAATGTCCTTGGTAAAGGGATTCCCTCTAGGATCTTCGCTCGGCGGTGTCCTCTGTCTGGACCATTGTGTCTCCTCTGTGGCATGTCCTCTGTAGCGATGTCCGCTGTAGCCTGTCCTCTATACGGTGCCTCTGTCGCCTTCCCCGGCTAGCATAAAGCTCTCCCTGTAGTGCAAAGTAACTCCTATTGTAGGCCTGTTCCACTATGTAGGACCCTGATCCCTCTGTAGCGCGTCCTGCATGTAAGGTCATGTCCTCTGTGGCTGTCCTCGTAGGCCTGTCCTCTGTAGTGCCTGTTCTCTTGTTCTGCCTTGTCCTGTAGTGGATGGTCTTCTTGTAGGCCTGTCCGCTGTCAGGGGTTGTCGACTCTTAGCCTTACCTGTGCCGGATCTCTTCTTAGGGATGTCACATCATGCTAGCAGTCCTCTGTAGGGTGTGTCCGCATTTAGACCTCTGGAATCTTCTCTGTGTAGGGCGCGCTATGGGATGTCCCTCTGTAGGCCTGTCCTCTGTAGACATGTCCCTCTGTATGGCTGTCCTCTGTAGACATGGTCCTTCTGTAGGGATGTCCTCTGTGATGGCCTCTGTATGGGATGTCCGGTCTACTACAGGGTGACTGCTCCTCTTATAGGGTGCCTCTGTAGTATGCCCTCCCGTAGGCCTGTCCCTTGTAGGGATGCCCTCTGTAGGCCTGTCCTTGTAGGGATGTCCTCTTTAGGCCTGACCTCTGTATGGATGTCCTCTGTAGGCCTGACCTCCGTAGGAATGTCCTCTGTAGGGATGTCCTCTGTAGGCCTGTCCTTGTAGGGATGTCCTCTTTAGGCCTGACCTCTGTATGGATGTCCTCTGTAGGCCTGACCTCTGTAGGTTTTCCTCTGTATGCCTGTCCCTCTGTATGCCTGTCCCTGTATGGACCTGTCCTCTGATGAGGCCTGTCCTCTGTAGGGATGTCCTCTGTACGGATGTCCTCTGTAGGGATGTCCTCTGTAGGGTGTCACATCGGTAACGGATGTTCAAAAAACTACAAAGTGTACGGCTGTCCTCTGTACGATTTCCTCACGTAAGGCTGTCCTCTGCAGGCCTGTACCTCGAGGGATGTTCCCTCGTAGTACGGTGGCCCCTGTAGGCCTGTCAACCACCAGGTAACCTGTCCTCTATAGTCCTGGCCTCTGTCGACAATCTTCCGCTTGTAGGCCCTGTTCCTCTGATAGGGATGGCCTCTTGTCAGGCCTGTCCCTTTTACTTGACCCTGTCCCTGTAGGGATGTCCTCGGTAGGGATGTCCTCTGTAAGGCCTGTACTCCTGTGGCCTGTCCTCCTGTGGGGTGTCCCTCTGTAGTCCTGTCCTCATTTAGGCCTGTCCCCCTCTGGCCATGGTCCTCACTTTTTGGGGTGTCCTCTGTAGGGTCGTGTCCTCGGTAGGTCCCTGTCCTCTGTAGGCAGCCTGTGATTGGCTGAATGGACATTGAACTCTGCAAGTATATAGACGCACTGATCACATCGTCCAGGACACAATATACATACACCCAGGCGATAGAAGCGGATGGTGAACCTTTATAGCATACTGAGGGGGTTGCTTTTACATAAGGCCGCCCCGATTCGATTCGCGCGTTTTCCCGACGTGTTACAACCCGACATATTTGCCGATTCTGCGGGCCGATTGTCTGATCTGCCCGGTTTTTGGCGCACTGGCGAATCGAATTGCCTGTGGGCGCAAATCGCGAGTACGCCGGTATGACTATCACGCGAACGGAAATCGGGGGGCGTTGCCGTCCGAACGAAACCCTACGTATTCGGAAAACCAACCTCCGCATTTAAAAAAAAAAAAATTGTGTCGCGAAATTTCACTCACCTTCATCCTGGATAGGCCGGTGTATTCGAGATTCCAGCGACTTCACGCAGCAGCGCCACCTGGTGGTAACGGTCGGAGAACTCTGCTTTGATGAATCTCATCGGTCCAGCGACCCGAATCAGCGCGAGAAGCGCCGCTGGGAATCTCGGTAACAGGACCAGGTAAGTAATATGTGCCCCTGAGTGTCCAAACTACATAACTAAAAACACCATATTTTTCACAAAGTGCCAAATTCCAATTAAAGTACCTATTGCTCTCTATCTGTGTAATGATCACATATACTGAACGTATTTGGTGTCTCACTGTGAAGACACCAATACATAGTAGGTGGAGAAATATTGGATCTATTATTGTCAGCATTCCATCCGAACGAGGCTCCTTAAACCGGATAATTCACAGGCCCTAGAAGGGGCTTCAATGATAACCCACTCTGTTCCCACCCTCTCTGCACGGTCTCTCTTCCTGTATTGTCAGTTTGTACAAATAGGGATACTGGGGCCGGGGACTCGCAGAGAGGGCTTCTCTGAGGTGGGCTACTACACCGCTAGCAGCCGTGCCATAGGTTCGCCACCACTGTGATAGAGCTAATCCAGCCTGCTACCCCCGTCGTAGGCTCAGTTTGCTAGGTAGGGACTTTCTGAATAAAACATCAGGTGCCCTTGTCAGCACGTAGATGTATAGATGAGCACTTTATAGGAGAGGGTGGAATTCGAAATAATTGGCCCTCTTGAAGGTCCTATCCTGTATAGTAATCAGAAAAATCTTACCTGCATATTTCTTTTTTGAATCATTTTTTTAAATGATTTTCTATTCGTGTTATTTTTTTATGTTATTAGTTAAGTACTTTTCTTAATCATTATGGACATTATGGATCAATGTCCTGTTATACCCATTTTTTTCAGCCTTCTATAACTTACTACGTAGTTTACATTCCATTTTTAGGTGTTTTCATAATACTCAGCATTTCGACTTTATGGGTTTCGCATTGTGGTGAAGTGCTGCTCCTAGAGTCTCGGGTTGCCCCCAAATAATTTTGATGCGAAATCCCAAGATCTAGCGTGTTATCACGTACCTTACATTAACCACACAATGCGGTAGCTTTTGATCATGTCTGAAGTCAGAATATTTCTATTGCCCATTGAAACTCATCACATCACAGCTCCCCTTTAAATATTCATGGAGCACTTCTACAAATGAAGCGAGCTGTGAATTGGTTGCCGTGGCGCAACTATAATAGTCACTTTCAGACCGTGGTAAACTAGCTACCCCAATATATCAACTGTGGCAGATTACTGGTTACCCTCCATCCTGTACGCGATTCCGCGGTGTGTTGTCCGACCAGATACAGGGCTACTGCCACGATTCACGAACATTGTGCGTCCGAGTTGGGCCCTGCATCCTTCATCCGCTTCTGTGCCTCGAGGGTGTCCTTTCTCCGAGTTCCAACCCTTCCTTCTTTTCGCGGCTGCCATGAAGTGCTGTCTTGCGACCCTTTCTCAATTGTTTTTTACTCTCGCATGTTGTACTGTATTCTAATTCTGTCGGGTTCGTCCTTACAGGCCTCACCCCCGCGTGCCAGCCGGCACCGATGGGGCGTAACCTAGACGCAGGCAGCAAAATCCCGGGCGAAAATCGTCCCATCGCCCCTTAGTATGTGCCCCAAGTATGTGTCCCTATACATATCATATCTGTTCTCGCTGGGATCATAGCAAAGGAAAAAGGAAACATAAAAACTGACCCTACTGTGCTTCTTAATGCAGGAAATAATTAACTACTCTCCAAAATAAATAATCCACCATCAAGGAAACAATAGCCGCAACATCATATTACCCCCCATCCTCTTCATCTCTTTCTCACAGAATTGTCCCAGTGTTGCTTGTCCGAGTGCCTTCCTTACCTGCCCCATACCCTTCTATCCCTTAGATATTATATATACATCACATTGACATAACATTCACAACATCCAGCAACTTCTAACCATATAACCATTATTATTACAACAAAACTCAAGTTTGGTGGCCTGAAGCCCCACCCCTCCATGATCCTAAAAAACAAAATATCATTAGCCAGAATCAGGACAAGGTTTATTGCTTAGTAAGGAGAACGCCATCCAAAGACAGAGGGCCCTCCAATACCCGCCTTCTCGTACGCCAGAAGCGCACCTTCACCAGCCCCCGAAAATATTCCTACCACCTCATCCATCGCTATGGGTTTTTCTTCTGGGCTGATTCTGTGGGCAAGTGTAAGTTCCACTGTGGTACTCTGAACCACTAGGCTAACCATAAATACTGTCCAAAACGCTCTCCCGTGCCATTCCCAGACCTCTGATGCTCCTCCATTAGGCCACCCAGAGTGGAGAGACCGGCCACTGATGGAAGCGCCCAACCCTGGTCGTGTACCACCTTCTGTGTTTTATAAGGTTGTCGGCACTGGACAGTCAGGAAGTGGGTCCTTGGCTCTTTCAGCAGGACCTACTTCACTCCGTCGCCTTGGGGTTGACCGCTGTTCCTTGGGTCCTGTTCTTCAAATTGGGCTTCACACACAGTTTTCCATGGAAGCAGCACCAATGCCACGGCTTCATAACTTCAAGGGGATCCTGACAATTCAGAGTCTAAACCTATCCAATTCCCAACTTGGAAATCCCTGAGGGCTAAAGGCCTCTCTTCGAAGTCGGTCAACAGAACCCCTATTACGGATTCATTGACATGGTTCTGATCCCCATCCTCCCCGTCAGGAGTACATGCCTCAATCAGTGGGACAATGTGTCCTTGACAGCTGTCTATTATAAAACTCATGATGAATTAAGCCACTTCCGTACCTGCGCGATTTCTTGCGGGAGATGCCCTTCAATCACCAGGCTGACTACCTCTTCCCTGATCATCACTCCGACCTCACATTCTGATTTATAGAGTCTCCTCTAGCCCAAGAGAGGTGTAGTAGATTCAGGTATCTGACGACTCTCCACAATCCCGGCATACAGAACCCTTTTCTTGAACCCTGTCACTATGAACCAGTCCTTGACAACAATTTTAGCTAACTCATCTTACATTTCTGGAAGGGTTGCGGGCGCGAGGTCATTATTTTCCTGCAAAGTGTCTTATACCAAAGTTGCGTGTCCTATCCTACTGCCCCCTTCCTAGCAAAGATTTAATCTGGAGTCCATCCTATTGCCTCTTCTCCAGTTATGGATTTATGGAGCTCGGCGATCTGTCCTCCTCAGCGCAGCGGGACCTGTGCCACTGACCGAGAGCGGGCGGAAGTTCAGACCCTTTTTACATTTTTTATCACTCTGTTGCTAGGGGCAGCCACATAGGTGTAGATATAATTTATATACGCCCTCAAGAAAACTGAAATAGCCTATGGTCTCGAAAATTCAAACCCGTCTAAGGGTAGAGGATGCCCCCTGTTATGTGATGGTGAACCAACCCCCTCTCCTTAAGTGTCGAGGATCGCCCCCTGTCAGGGTGATGGTATATTCCTCCTCTTTTCTCTCTCAGGGGTACCTGCAATGCCCCCTGTCATTTGATGGGTAAGCCTCTCCTCTACAGGCTGTAGAGGATGACCCGATTGCTCCTCCCTGTCTGAATGTTTGATTGGTAGAACGGCGCCTACTCCTCTAGGTGTCGTAGACGTCCCTTTCTAGAATTATGGTAGAACCTCCTCTCCTCTAGGTGTAGAGATGTCCCCTGTCTCATGGTATGACTGGAACTCCCTTCCGCTCCTCAGGTTGTTAGAGTATTGTCCCCCTGTCTAATCGAGTGATTGTACAGAACCTCCCGTCCTCTCTGGTGTAAAAGATGCCCCCTGTCTATGGTGTGGTAGCAACCTCCTACTCCTCTAGGTGTAAGGACGCCCTGGCTATGTGTGTAGAACCCTCCTTTCCTCTAGGTGTAGAGGATGCTCCCTGTCTATTGGTCATGGTAGAGGCCCACCTCTCCTCTAGGTGTAGAGGATTCGCCCCCCTTCCTATGGTGATGTAGAACCCCTTTCCTCTAGGTGAAGAGGTGCCCACGGGTTCTAGGGTGATGGTAATAAACCACTTCCCTCTAGGTGCAGAGAGACTGTCCCTGTCGAATGTGACGGTCGAGACCACCGTCTCCTCTAGGTTACTATGGATGCTCCCCTGTCTTATGCGGTGATTGGAGAACCGTCTCTCGTGTCTGGTGTAGAGGATGCCCCCCTGCTCTCGGTCATGGAGAACCTATCCGTCTCTCTAGTGTAGAGGATGCCCCCTGTCTATGGTGATGGTAGAACCAACTCTCCTCTAGTTGTAAATGTAGAGGATGGCTCCCCTGTCTATTTGTGGGTAGAACAACCCCGCTCCATCTTGTGATAAGAGGAGGACCCCCATGTCATATGGTTGTCTGGTAGAACCTTCCTATCATCTAGGTGTCGAGGCGTCCCTGTCTTATGGTGATGGTAGATACCCCTCCAAGATTACCTCCCCTCTAGGTGTAGAGGTTGGCCCCCCTAGTCTATGGTGATGGTAGAACCACCTTTCCGCTAGGTGGAGAGGAATACCCCTGTCTATTGGTGAATGGAAGCACCTCTCTCCCTAGGTGTAGAATATGTCCCCTGTCTATTAGGTTGATGTGAACCTCCTCTCCTCTAGGTGTAAGGACATTCCCCTGTCTAATGTGATGGTTGAACCTCCTCTTTCTAGGTGTAGAGGCTGCCCCGAGTCTATGGTGAGGGTTGAACCTCCTCTTCTCTCGTAGTAAGGATGACACCCTGTCTATGGTGATGGAGATCCTCCCTCTCCTCTAGGTTGTAGAGGATGCCCCTGTCTAATGGTGATGTAAACTACCTCTCCTCTAGGTGGCAGAGGATGCCCCTGTCTATGGTGATGGTAAATCTCCTCTCCTCTATGTGAGGATGCCTCCCTGTCTATTGTGATGGTAGACCTCCTCTCCTCTAGTGTAGAGGTGCCCCTGTCTTATGGTGATGGTGAACCCCCTCTCCTCTAGTTGTAGAGGATGCCCCCTGTCTATGGGGATGGTAGAAACCGCTTCTCCTCTAGGGTCGAGGATGCGCCCCCCTGTCTATGGTGATGGTAACCGCTCTCTTCTAGGTTTAGAGAATGTCCCTTCCTATGGTGATGAGTAAACCTCCTTTCCTCTAGGTGGTATAGATGCCCCCTGTCTATGTGATGGTGACCTTTCGTCCTCTAGGTGTAAGGATGTTCCCCTGTCTATTGTTGGTAGAACCCTCCTCTCCTCTAGGTGTAGAGGATGCCCCTGTCTATCTCTGATTGGTAGACCCCCCTTTCCCTCTACGTGTAAAGGATGCCCCTCTGGTCGTATTGTGAACGATATAACTCGCGCCTCTTCCATCTAGGTGCTAGAGGATGTTCCATGTCTAGGAATGGTGATGGTAGAACTCCTTTTCCTCTAGGTGAGGATGCCCCTGCTATGGCTGATGGTAGAAACCTCCTCGATCCTCTTGCGTGGAGAGAATGCCCACTGTCTATGGTATGTAGAACCTCCTCTCCTCTAGGGGTAGAGGATGTCCCCTGTCTATGGTGATGGTAGAACCGCCTCTCCCTCTAGGCGCTGTAGAGATGTCCCCTGCTATGGTGATGGTTAGAACCTCCTCTCCCTAGGTGTAGAGGATGCCCCCCTGTCGATGTTCGATGTAGAACCTCCTCCTCCTCGTATGTCTAGAGGATGCCCCCCTGTCTATGTGGATGTAAAGCCCCCTTCCTCTAGGTGTAGAGGATCCTCCCTAGTCCGAACACAGTTTTTAGGGATATAAAAATGTTCTAGGAGAGGTACCCATGTTACCCGCCCCTTGTCAACTATTTGTATACATTGTAAGTGAAGATTTACATACTCTGTGTATTCCGCCAATCTCTCTGTCCACAATTTTCCACGCTGCGTACTTGTGCCAGTGTGATTGTAATAAGGCCCAAACTATTTGACATATAAGGACTATATTCCTCTCATCTATCGCCATAGCATCTTTCGTTGCTTTACTTTCTACAGCTGCCGCTCTGACACGCTTGTCATACCAGCACCCTTTCCTCCTGTATATATGGACAGTTGCTACAGTACTACTTCCTCCTGTATATATGGACAGTGCACAGTACTACTTCCTCTATTATATATAATACAGTGCACAGTACTACTCCGCTGTTATATTGGACTGTGCACAGTACTACTTCTCCTCCCCTTCTATCATCCTGTAGCATATGTCGACAAAGTGCATCATGTTAATCATACCTCCTCCTGCATATTTAATAAAGTGCACAGTACTACTTTCCTCCTGTATATTGGACAGTGCCAGTACTTACTCCTCCTGTATAATGGGGCAAGCGCACAGTACTACTTTCTCCTTTAACCTCTTTATTTTATTCTAAAAGTATAAAGGGTGCTAAAGGGTATCAGAGTCCGGACGCGCGCGCGGGTCGCTCTCGTCTCTTGCATATCACCGTCTGTTCTCACTCATCCTTCCTAGCTTCCATGCTACGAGAGCCAAGTCAAGCGACCGTATCTCTTCAGTTCAATAATTAAGGTCCGATGCAATGTGCAGATGCCCTGGTTGTGGACCAGGTGAGAGGTTTCGTGATATCCTACTTTCTAGCAGCCCTTATATTCGGGTGACTTTTGTTAGTCCTCTATAGTTTGCATGCTCTTCTCGTTTTTTCGGCTGCTTTTTCCACTCATAAGCAAAGGGGTTGTTGGTTGGTGGTGGGGGGGGTTGGTTGGGGAGTAGGTCGACTTGCTCAGGGAAAAGAAGGGGAGGATGGGTCTGCAACTAGAGGAAGGATGCGGAGAAAAGGTAAGGGATTGAAGAAAGGAGATAGGAGACAGGGCCGACATTACGAAGTGAGGGAAAGGAATAAAAACAATTCAAGGGGCCTAAACACAGAATCCAATGCAGCTTTTTTTTATGTTCCTTGGAACAGAGGGTGAGGGTAAGGGTGGAGGAAAGAAGTAGGAGGTGAAAGAGGGGGGGATAAGGTAGGTGGAATCGGATATCCCCTCAACCAAATCCCCCACTTAAGAGGAGGTCAGAGAAAGAGGGGGAGGCGGAGGCCCTTTCTAGGAGCTTCCTATCCTATTTCTCGAGCTGGAATCCCATTTCTTTGAGAGATTTCCTCGTGCCACGTAGCTGTGGCGTGAGAGGTGAGTAAGAAACTCGTGTGTGACTTCCGCAAGCCACTAGCGCACGTTTCCCAATATTCTTCTGCCTGGCACTTACCTGATACTTTCTGTCTGCTGGTACTATATTTACCTCTATGCGTGGGAAAGGGGTTATACGGATCGTTCTGTTGTTGGTTTATCCTTTGATTTACGGGTTTTCAAGAAAGGTGTTCCGTCTCTTCCTATATTCTCAAGGATAATCGGAAGGAACGGTCGTACATCTGTGACGCCATATTATGTCTCTAGCTTTCAATCAAGCTGTTAATTCCCCTCTGATTCTGACTCGAGAGGATAGTGCTGCTTCTATCCTCGCATGCTCATGTTTCCTGTTGGAAGGTGGACCGCGATAAGGGGATCAGGTCCGCGAGGAGTCGGAAGGGCCCGTCTAAAGGTGGGGAAGAGGGGTAGGAGGGAGATATGTTTTGCAGGGCATTTCTAAGTCAGATTTATTTTTCCGTCCCTCCCCGGTCCGGGGTTGCTAACTCGAGTAGACGGTCGGGGGCGCCGATGTCTGAACTTAGAGCTGTGTGGAGAAAACCGAGGACCTACCAGCTCGCCAAGAAGGGGGGAGAAGGGAGTAAGAAATTGTTTGTAAAGACAGTGAAAGAGGGAAGAGAGTGGCTTAAATCGATCGCATCATTCCTACCCGCCGTCGTTGGAGTGTCACGGGGTGCGTTCCAATGTTACTGCAAGTACAGCGTACCCTAGTTAAGAAGGAAAGTGGGGATCCATACTTGGTTCTTTACACCATTTTGATTGTTATATATAGTATACCTGGCAAAGATAGTCCAAAGGTCGATACCCGCATTTGCAGTCTGCACTATACTTAATGACTATGATATCGTAATGCTGGTTTCTACGTATGCAATTTTGCCCTTTGCCATCATTCATATTTGTATTTGCGCCGACATTACATGTACTTTGAATTTTGCGCCGTAAATATTGGTATTGCACTGTGCGTCCGTTCATTTTACATTTCCTTATTTTTGTTTGATTATGCGCTGCTTCAATTAACTTTAGCATTATTAAATTGACACAATCTCAATTTTTGTTTTACATTTTTTGTTTACGTTTTGTGTTTACATTTTTCGTTTACCTTTTTTTTTGTTTTTTTTTTTTTTTCTGCCTATACATCATATACCATAGTTGCATGTATTATAATTTATAATTGCAAACATGTGTTCGCACCGGTTGATTGCCAGAGACTACTGTTGCGCCGCCGCAATCTTGACACAATCTGGATCTCTCGCCGTAATCTTTGTATAATCTCGAATTATACAGTTGTGCATTTATATGCATTACGCTGCCTTGGGTAATTTATAGACAGGACAGGTTTTAGACTTTGCTCACGATCTGCGTCTACTTGCGTTCTTAGTTCATTTATATACACACTCTGTCATGTTACAACTCCACTGAGTCATATCTGCACAGTGATGGCTTGCATATACCCTACCGTTCCTTTTCCTTTTTCTGTTGTTACGGATCGATTTCAGCTTAGCACGGGGTCTGTCCGCCGTTGTTGGCAACCAGCATTACTTGGCAACTCAGGGTCTCTGACCTCCTTGACCGGAATAGTTTAATTGCCGCAACTGCTAGCTTGGACCTGCTCAACATCAGAGTAACTTACCAAACTTCCAAATCGGCAGGGGAAACCCTTGATACGTACCTTTTTAGACTCACAAGTGAAGTATGAATCAATATTGCTGAGGTGTTATAACACTAAAATGGGCGGGATTATGGTAGACATCAAACATAACTGTTTGGGGGCGGCGGACTGTGATTTTAAATAGACTGGGTTGTTCCCTTCCTTATCCACCTGATGAGCCCGCCAGACGGGCGATCGCGTGGGGCGTCTGTGTCTCTCCTCTCCATGCTCTACTTAGGTAATATATGTGAGGCGTACTGCTTTAATTGTATCTCTTGAATTGTGATCTAAACCACTAGCTGCTATTTTCTGCACTGTAGCACATTTATCTATGTTTTGTTTCGTTTTTTGATCTCATAATTATGTAAAACCTTGCTTCGACACTGTTTCGACTTGTCTTGTACACCCACACAGCACACAGTCCAAGACCCGTTGTATGCTATTCAGCTAGGACACTTTGCACCTTATTATTACAGTGTGTATTTGTGTGCAATATTTTTACACCTTTATATTTAGCACTTTGTTATCCATTGTTGGTTGTACATATGAAATATTTCTCTGAGGAGAACCATGTGTTCTTTTCCCATTTTTTTTGGGTTTTTTAAATGTTTTTATCTTGATATTGATGAAATAATAAAATTTATCTGGTTTGCCAACATCCGCTTTCCCTCCTTTTCTAAAATTGATTATCCTCCTGAGATTTAACAGAAGCCACGCAGGCTGTGTGCTCACCCCAGTAATTACTCTGGTACTAGGATAAATGAGAGCTTAACTCTTCCATCATTTGCGGCGAAGAAATCGAAGGTGACCTTCAGACAGGGGGGACTAAAAGTGGATCTCCACGGTGGATCAGAAGTCGCACATTAGCATTGGATATGTTAGGTCTGGGAGGCAATTAATATTACCAATATCAATGGGAACTGGTAAACCTGGAGGTGAAACTAAGTGGACCAACCTTCGCGGTACCCTCACCATCTCTATTAATCTTAGAACTGCCTGCTTTATCCTGGAAAATTTATATTTATAGTCAAGTGGTTGGTAAAAAAGATAGAAAAAGTTAAACTTTCCCTAATAAGGAGAAGCAGTCTTTTGACAGCACAATGGTGTAGGATCAATCACATTTTTTCTCTCATACATCGACACCAATCTCCATTTGGGTACAATCCACAGCCAAAATAAATCATCAACACTAGAGTGGTTATGGTTAGTAGAGTAGTCACAATTTAGTGACCAGAGCGGCGCTGCTGCTAAAGCAAATAAAATTAATGGGATGTATCAAGAGAGGAAATAGATTCTCATGATAAAGACATAGTTTTGCCCTTATACAAATCCCTGGTCGACCACCCATGGAATATTGTGTACATTTGGGCACCAGTGTAATAAAAAGGATAGTGAGAGCTGGAACGGGTGCAGAGGAGAGCAACTAGATTATTAGGGGATGGGGAACTAGAATACACTGACAGATTAAAAATTTTGGGATTATTCAGTTTAGAAAAAAGAGATGGGGGATTTATTACATGTACAAATACCTGAACGGACAGTACAAGGATCTCTCCAAAGATCTTTTATACCTCGCCTGTGACCAGGACAAGGGGGCACTCTACGCCTAGAGGAGAGGCGATTTTTACCTCACCATAGACAAGGTCTTTACTGTAAGAGCAGTGAGACGTGGAACTCTCTGCCGCAGGAGGTGTTTGGCGACTCTATGTACATTTCAGAGAGCCTGGATGACGTTCTGGAGAGAAAAAATATCACGGGTTAGGGGATAAACATTTATTTATTCTTAAAGGTTGACTTGATGGACTTGCGTCTCCTTCCAGCCTTATAACTATGATACTATGAATTGTAGGCACTCCCAATATTAGGAGTCCTAGGTCATCAATAGAGGATTGTATAAGTAAGATTTAGTCTGGTGTGGGAATTGCTCTGATAGATGCCTGTAGCATTGCAGGAAGCAGGACACAACGCAAGTTAAAGTCCAAAAAAGGTTTTTTTTATTCACACTTCTTTGTCAAAACACAAATTCAGCCTGCTTAGGCGCAACAAAATAAATCCCTGCCAGCTGCACTGCCTAATACAATAACAGCACCTAACTATACATGAACCAGGCTGCCTGGCACACGCTCTTGGCCAGCAGAATATCAGGAGGCACTCAGTTACCTTTGCTGTGTGAACATGGTCCAGTCTTCAGCTCTCCAGGTAGTGCCTCACCTACTGCTTCTGGCCTGCAGTCTAAATCAGGCTCTTACGAGGTCTGTGACCCACACCTGTGGGCTATACAGAAACCCAGGACCGAAGCCCGGATGGAATAGGAGTCCCACTACCAGCCTACTCCTACTCCATAATAAGTAGGCCCAGAACAGACAATACAAAGGTGTTTATGCTAGCTAGGCCAACATAGACCAAACAAACTTCTCCTGCTTACCACATGTCTGCATTAACCCTTGAGTTACTGCAGACAAATCCATGGCTTTTACAACATACTTTTTATCTGCCTGTAGGACAGATAGCGGTTCTCCCAATGGACACCTCTCACTTTCTCACACTGGTTAGAACAATCATGAATAGTCAGTGTCACCTGTATGCCTCAACGCCATGAGACCTGCTTTCTCTTGCGGTTCCTGTGCCAACTTCTTCTTCCTCCATCCTCCCCTCCGGAAATACTTAGTTATTGCGGCCAAGGGATTCTCACTTTAATTTCTTAATGATTTATCATACAAACTCGAATCTGATTCTGTTGTCCATATTCTGTGTTCCTTGTCTTTTTAATACTGATTTTTTGTTAAAATTCTGTCTTTAGTCCATTTTGTCACGTAGAAATTTTCTTTGACTTCCATCTGTGTAAAAAAACTATTTTTTTTTTCTCCAAATTTTTTGGAAAAATTGCAAACTGGGTGTCTCCTAGTTGAGTTCTAGTCGGTTAATCTGTGATTTTGGTGTACTCAGTCTCATTTCTGTCCATGACCAATCGCATAATATTCAACAAATACTGTTAATGTAGATCTTTTCATTTTTGTATGAACACTTGATCATCTTGGTATTGTGCAGCGGTCTTAAAGATCCTTGACCCTCTCGGCACCCGCTTATTATCACTGTAGGACTTTAAAGAATGATTGGTCCAAAATAATCTGATCTCTTTGTCAGCAAGTACTGATAAACAGTATTCAAGAGCTTTTGTGCTCATCATTTGTAGGATGTCCCTTGTGTTACACTGCTCAAAAAAGGCTCCCACTTTCTCCCTTCCTGTACTTAATCGCACCTCTATTGATTTCGCTTCTACCGGATTTTCCATGATGAAACAAGGGTAAGTGACAGGTAAATCTTCTGTCCGGATGGGTCTCTTTGGGAGGATGTGCTCAAAAAACTTGAAAAAACATAAGTCCGATGCAATCCAATTCAAGAGCGTTTTTGGCACCAATCCTCTAATCGCTCTGACCCTCGCAACTATCCCAAATTGATAGTCTCAAACAAAGAAGCAGTCTCAAACGATCCACAAAGTTCTCCTGAAATCTGAGGCACTGGCCTTAGGGTCTAGATACCCTGACAGTGAGATGGGATCATGGGTTGGCTATGCTTTCCTCCCCCTGATGCTTTTACCGAGGGTCCTAAAAAAGATCAGACAGGGGCAAGGCCAGGGTCATAGTGATAGCGCTCTTTTGGACCAGGGGGGCCTGGTCCTCGGTCCTGAAGGAATTGTCAATATCGGATCCATGGATTCTTCCAGTGAGCCCCGACCTTTTGTCTTGGCGGCCCAGTTTTCCACCCAGGGGTCAGCCGTCTATGTTTGAAATTTGAAAGGCTGATTTTAGCTAAGAAAGGGCTTTCTGAGAGTGTTATTGGTTCGATACAGAAAAGCAGGAAGCCAATCCCCAAGCCAAGCCAAATCCCTTATCAGCTAGGGAAAGAGATTTCCACAAACTTGATGTAAAGAGAACAGTAGTTAAGTACTTAGAAAGGACAGCTGACTTGAGGAAGTCAGGCAGTTTTTTTTTTAATTTGGAAGAAAGGGAAAGAAGGCTTCCCCTAGTACAGTCGAAAAGTGGATTAAGTTGACCAGTTATCCAGCATATACTCCGGCAGGTCTCCCAGTCCTGGTAGGGTTAAGGGACCATTCCACTAGGTCAGTCTCCTCCTCTTGGGAACAGTTTTTAGAGAGGTTTCTGTGGGATTAGTTTCCGGGAGGAGGAACAGCATAAGAGGGTGAGGACGGCTCATGCGGTACGTAGGCATCCTGCCCCCAGTCCACGTAGTTTTGATCTGGAAGCCATGTATGTCTGCTGGCGTAATGAGCTGAAGCTGACATCAGGGGGCGGTTTAGGCATCGCGGAAGCTGTTCCACGGTGCCGCATCAGGCATCCCGGTCTGCCCAGGGAAGGCTGCAAGTCGTCTGGAAAGCGAGTGACCGTGAGTGCAAGACTGGAAACGGAGGGGAGAAGGAGTGCCATGAAGCGATTGGAGCGGAGCCAACGGGGAAAACTTGGTGGACGTCAGAGGGGGTTACACAGGTCACAGTGTGCGGGAGTGGGCTGGAGGACGTTGGGTGACCAGTGGTGTTTGCCGAGAATCCAGAGGAGAACCGTGCATTATTTGCTTCTTTTCCTGTTCCCTGGAGCCTTTGCGGGTCAGCAGCAGTCAAAAAGGATAAGATATCCGATATTCGGATGTAATGTATGAAAACCTATGACTGATGGTACTATATGCTCTATGTTCCACCTTGCTTAAGCTTTTTGTCCTACCTACTAACCTTACTAGCTTTACTCATCTCATTCTGGATCCTTTATGTGGAAAATTACCCTGCTCTTTTAGGAGCTAATTATCATTAGTATTTATTGCATTCTAAATCTATGGTTTACTACTTGACTAACATAGCGAGGAAGTTGGACTAATAGTTAACCAATATCGGCACGCTGGGGAGCCACTTGGACTAACATAAATATTAACTTTCGAGGTGTATGACCTATATCTTGATTAATATTTTGAACATAATTGACTGTGCCACTTCTTATGTTGCTTATTGTTTACTACTATTTTTTTCTTTAACTTATTGATCTGCATGCTAACTATTTCATATTTACAGAATGGTCTTTTTTATTGACCGATTTTCGTTAATAGCAGACTTGTTCATAAATCAGTGTGTCTGTTTGTGTTAACCTCTATGCTACCAAATCTCTGTGGAGTCCAGAAGTATTTTTGCTTCTGCTAAGCCTTGTTAACGGGGTATTTTATGCTTTAAAAGCCTTGTTTCATACCGGCCGGAAAAGTGGCCAGATAGTTAGCTAGCATAGTATAGCATTGTCTCCTGTTCAGGGTTATAAGTAGATAAAAAGATAAATGGCATCAAAAACCAGAACGACCAAGAACAGAGGGACTTCTCAAAAGTTTCTCTCACTGGGGTAAAGAATAAAGGGGGGGAAAAAACTGCCAAAATTGATAAGTTTCTGAATAAATCAGTTATGGAGGAGTCACTTGATCCTGATCTGGTGGGGGTTCAAGGAGATGGGAATAAAGATAATCTGTCTTTAAAGGATATATCGGAACAGATTAAGCAATGTTTTGAGGTGGTGAAGGAAGTTAAGTCAGATCTATCTGTAATGAGGAAGGATTTCTCGGTGTTTGCGAAAAGGATCCAGGAAATAGAGGCACGATTGAGTAACAATGGGGACTATACAACAGAACTTAAAAATGAACTCCAAGAGGTTATGCAGACTAATAAAATACTAGCACAGAAGCTTATGGATCTGGAAAAAAGATCCAGGAGCAACAATATGAGGGTAATTGGTTTACCACAAAAGGAAGAAGAAGATCTGGTGAACTTAAATAATACCCTTGATACTAGATTTTTAGAAGGTGATGCAATAGGCATGGGTAGCACAGGGGGTAATAAAAAGTTTAGGATATTATTGGAAGAGTTGGGGTGGATGGATTTGTGGAGGGAAAAGTACTCTGATAGTAAAGCATATTCTTGTTTCTCTAAAACACATCTTAGAATTTCACGTATTGATTACTGTTTAGGGAATAAATGCACATTCGAGTCTTTGATAGATGTAACTTATGACACTAGGGGAATATCTGATCACACGCCTCTTCTCGTAAAATTGACTATTAAAAAAGGAAAAATATACAATGTGTAGATTTAATGCGGGTTGGTTAAGATTGATAGGTAATCTTAGGGCTTAGAGAGGGAAATAAGAGTATTTTTGGATAAAAATAGAGGTACAACTTCACAAAGGGTATTGTGGGAATTGTGTAAAGGATTTGTAGGGGGATTATTGTTTAAACAGGTTTCAGTATCTAAATGTAGGAGGAATATTAAAGTGGTGGAATTAAAAAAGGCAATAAAAGTTGCAGAACAAATGTTAATTGGGATATTTGGCAAAAGAGTTTGGATAGTTATGAAGAATTTATTTTTAACAAATCAAGTCAAGATCATTGTCTATTGCAATATTATTTTGATATAGATTTATCAGGGGGTAAGAAGTTAGCTAATATTGAGAAAATCAGAAGGAGAAAAAATATCTCTTCTATAAGAAAGAATGATGGAACATGGGCAATAGGAACAGAGGTGAAGAAAGTCTTTTTTTGAATATTTTAGGAACCTATATTCTTCATCTTTACCATTTCATGGGGAGGAATGCAGGTAGTTCCTAATGAAGGGTGATATACCGAAATCGAGAAGTCAGGAAGCTGATTGGTTAGATAGCCCTTTGGAGTTGGATGAGTGGAGGGAAGCTCTGTCTGCGTCGAAGCGGGGGAAGCATCAGGGATAGATGCTATTCCGGTAGAGGTATTTCAAGCCTTTGAAGAGATATTAGTCAGGGAACTTTTTGTTACATTTAGTGAAGCCTACGAAAAAGGGGAGTTATTTGGGACTATGAAAGAGGCATTAATAATTTTGATCCCAAAAGAGGAAAAATAGAGTACTCTTGTTGAGGCTGTGAGAAAGTAAGAGGTATTGTGTGGGAAAACCGCTATCTGTCCTACAGGCAGATGAAGGGTGTGTGGTAAAAGCCCTGGGTTTGTCTGCAGTAACCCAAGGGTTAATGCAGACATGATAAGCAGGAATAGTCTGTTTTGTCTGTGTTGGCCTAGCTAACACAGACACATTTGTAATGTCCGTACTGGGCCTGCTTATTATGGAGTAGGGGTAGGCTGGTAGTGGGACTCCTACTCCACCCGGGCTTCGGTCCTGGGCTTTTGTATAGCCCACAGGTGCAGGTCTCAGGCCTCGTTAGAGCCTGATTTAATCTACAGGCCAGAAGCAGTAGGGGAGGCCCTACCTGGAGAGCTGAAAGCGAGATTGCATTCTCACAGCAAAGGTAACTGAGGGTCTCCTGTCTTGCTGCTGGCCAAGAGCGGGTGCCAGGCAGCCTGGTACCCGGATAGCTAGGGTCCGTCAAATGTATTAGACAGTGCCTAGCCGGGCAGGAATTACTTTTGTAATGTTTTTGCATGTGCCTAAGCCAAGGCTGAATTTGTATTCTGTTTTGCAAGTGTGAATAAACACTTAAGTTGGACTTTTAAACCTGCGTGTGTCACTGTTTCCTGCACTGCTACCAGTCATTTACCAGAGCAATTCCCCACAAGGCATATAGACCCATTTCCCTGTTGTTGGCTGATACTAAACTGTTGGCCAATATATTAGCTAATAGGCTGGGAAAACTATTGGGTGATCTTGTGCATAAGGACCAGGCAGGTTTTATGATTGGGAGAGAGGTACAGGTGAGAACCATAATAGATTATTTTCAAATCTTCAGAAGAGCCCGAATAATCCTGGAGAGAAGTTGGTTCTCTCGTTGGACGCAGCCAGAGCTTTCGATTCAATAGAATGGGAGTATATGTGGCAAGTATTGGAAATGATGGGAATAGGACCGAACTTCATCAGATGGATTTAAATACTTTATTCAGACCCTATGGCTTTAATTAATGGATCCACTTCGTAACCGTTATCGGTTAAAAGGGGTACTAGGCAGGCGTGTCCATTATCGCCTCTTGTTTAATTTGATGGTGGAGCCCCTTGCCTGTATTATTAGGAATTTCAATTATATAGTTGGATTTCAGTATGGAAATAGGGTGGAAAATATATCCTTATTTGCAGATGATATTTTGTTAGGCCACTCCGATCGTGGGTGTTACATTGGGGTGCCCGGCACCCTATTCCTGATTCCCATTCCAGATCTTGAGCTGAAGCGGCATCGGCTCAGCGTCACATATATCGGACGCTGAGCGCTAAGGGGTTAACACATTATACTTGTACACAATGTTCAAATAAGATCAGACCGTAAACACAAATACATAAACATTAGATACAGGGGCGGATGAGAATTTAACCCCTTAAGGACGCAGCCTGTTTGCAGGTTAAGGCTCGCTACTTTTTTTTGAAATTTGACCAGTGTCTCTTCCTGTGGTAATAACTTTTCAACACTTTAAGATATCTCTGTGATTTTGAGATTGTTTTCTCGTGAGACATTGTAGTTTATGTTAGTAGTGTCATTTCGGTGATCCGTTCCTTTTTTGGGGGGTAAAAATTCAAAAATTTAGGAAAAATTTGAAAAAAATGACTATTTTCAAAGTTTCAAATGTTATACTTTTTAGACAAAAAGTGATACCACACTTTTTTTTTTATAGAAACCTTTTGCCATTGGTTTTCTTTTTATATCCATTATTTGTTTCCATTTTTTTATGGATGTGAGAAGGTTTGAAGTTTTAGTAGCAACTTCTCAGATTTTCTTGAAATTTGAAAAATGCTAACTTTTTGGTGATCAATTCAGTTTGGAAGTGCTCTATAAAGGCTTATGTACTATATACCCCCACAAGTAACACCATTTTATGAACCTAACATCTCAACCTATTCAAATCAGCATTTAAAAAGTCTGTTAACCCTTTAATTATTTTTCCGGAAGCATATGAAAATGGAGTGGAAATCTTGAAATTTCAATTTTTTATTTCAATCTTTCCAATTTAGCCCTAAAATGGATACATTCAGAAGGAATTCGAGGTAAATATATATTCCTAATTTCTTGCCCTGCTTCTTCCGAGTACGGCAATACCAGACATGTGGATGTCAGCTGCTGTTTCCCCGCACAGCGATGTCCAGAACAGAGTTAGCGATAATGGGAATTTGGAAGGCCAATTTGGCTGCAAATATTTTGTGGTGCCACAGTGTAATTGAAGAGCCCCTGAAGTAAAAGTACAATAGAAAACCCCCCAAAATGTCACCATTTCGGAAACTAGACCCCTCAAAGAATTTATCGGTGGTTGTGGTGAGAATTTTAACCCCCAACACGCTGGTCAAAATTGAATGCAAAGTAAATGGTGCAGAGTTAAAATTGTGTTTTTATCTCAAAAATGTCATTTTAGTGCCTCATATACTGTGCCCAACCCATGCCACTTTAGACAAACACCCCAAAAATCATTCTGCGGGTTGTCCCGAGTACAGCAATACCACACATGTGCCAATAATTTACAGACTGGGCACACAGAAGGGATGAGAACGGAAGGAGTGAAATTTTGATTTTCCAGCTCTGTTTTCACACGTTTGGATTTGGAGTGCCATGTCATGTTGGCAGGGCCTGTGAGGTGCCAGTGCAATAGAAACCCCCAATAAATGATACCATTACGGAAACTAGACCCCTCAAAGAATTTATCGTTGGTTGTGGTGAGCATTTTAACCCCCAACACGCTGGTCATAATTGAATGCAAAGTAAAGGGTGCAGAGTAAAAATTGTGTTTTTATCGCAAAAATGTCATTTTAGTGCCTCGTGTACTGTGCCCAACCCATGCCACTTTAGACAAACACCCCAAAAATCATTCTGCGGGTTGTCCCGAGTATGGCAATACCACACATGTGCCAATAATTTACAGGCTGGGCACACGGCAGGGGTCAGGAAGAAAGCAGCACAATTTAGGTTTTCAAGCTTCGTTTTCACTAGATTGGTAATGGGGGGTACTCCCGAGGTACCAGTACAATAGAAACCCCCAAGTAGTGAACCCATTTTGGAAAGGGCACCCCTCAAAGAATGTATGTAGGCTTGTATGAGCATTTTAACCCCTAAGGGTTGAAGTGACAAAAGTATTTTGCCCAACTCATGCCACTGGGGAAAAACACATCAAAAATCATTCTGCGGATTACCCCGGTTATGGCAATACCCCATAGGAGGCAATAATCTGTAGGATGGAGACACGGCAGGGCTCAAAAGGGAATAACTTGTTGGAGCACAGACATTGTACTTTTTTTATTTCTTTTTGGCATCATGAAAGATTTGTAGATGCCAATAGGGGCCAGTACAGTAGAAACCCCTAAGAACTGACCCTATTTTGGAAACTACACCGCTCCATGAATTAATCTAGGGGTATATTTAGCATTTTTAACCCCACAGGTGGACCCCTGAAAAAGTGCATAATGGATAGTGCATAGTAAAAAAATATCCATTATGTCATTTTGTGCCCAGCTGCTGCCATGGGAGACAAACACCCTAAAAATCATGATGCATGTTTTCCCGGGTAAAGCATACGGGGCAGTAATCTACAGGCTGGGCACATGGCAGGGCTTAGAAGGGAAGGTGCGGCATGATAAGCTGTGCGTCAGGGTAACAACAGGGTACTCTAAAAATCCAGGGATGTATGATAAATTCGGAAGCAATCTTTCATACATAACCCTGGTTTTTCTGGGCATGTCTCACAGTGATGAATGGTGTCCTTCCGAATGCCATTTTTGGAGCACACTCTGCACCTCTTTTGTGACCTTCCCTTGCTGGCTGTTTGGGGAACTACTCCTGGAAAGTGCTGCCCTGGTACAATACCTCACTTCCAGATGTGCTAGCACTCCCCCCTTCCTGGTCTCCAAAAAGAAAGTACTTTATTACCACCTCTTGAAATTCCAGGAAAGTTCCCCTCTGGCCGGCATATCGATGCAGCACATAAGCATTATACAATGCCATCTGCATGATGTGCACGGCCAGCTTCTTGTACCACACCCTGTACGGCTGGTCAGACAAGCCCACCCCTCCCATGTATTTGTTATAATCTAAAATACAGTCTGGCTTGGGGGTTTCTGTACTGGCACCTTGTACTGGGACAGGGGTGGTGGTGTGCTAATGTATTGTGGTTAATACAAGGACCTCTCTCTTGTCCTTGTACTTAACACACAATACAGAGTCGCTGCATAGTGCCCTGCTTTCGTGCATTTTAAGTTTTTGCCCAAGCAGCGACTTAGGGAGACCTCTCTGATTTCTGCGTACAGTGCCGCATGCCGCAGTATTTCTGGAAATGAGGCACTTGAACAGGGTGGTGCTGGTGTAGAAATTGTCCAGGTAGAGGTGGTAGCCCTGGTCCAGCAGTGGGTGCACTAAATCCCACACTATCTTCCCTGTAACACCCAGGAAGGGGGGGCATTCTGGGGGCACTATAGTGGAGTCCTTCCCTTCATATACACTGAACTTGTATGTGTACCCTGATGAACTTTCGCACAGCTTATACATCTTCACACCATACCTTGCCCTCTTATTGGGTAGGTACTGGCGGAAGTGAAGTCTCCCTTTGAATTGTACCAGGGACTCGTCTATGCTCACATGTTTGGCGGGGGTATATGCCTGGGCAAACTTGGCACTAAAATGATCTAATATGGGCCTGACCTTAAATAACCGATCATAACTGGGGTCACCTCTGGGTGGGCACTGTGTGTTGTCAGTGTAGTGCAAAAACTTATGGATGGCTTCAAAGCGCATCCTGCTCATTGCCATGCGGAACATGGGGGTGTGGTACAGTATATCTGTGCTCCAGTAGTCCCTGATTGAAGGCTTCTTTACTATCCCCATAAGGAGTATTATGCCCCAATACTTGTGCATCTCTGCTGCAGTGACAGGGGTCCACCTGTAGGGTTGTGCATAAAAGGACGTGGGGTTTTGGGCAATATGTTGTGCAGCGTAGAGATTTGTCTGAAATATAATAATATTCAGCAGCTCCTCATCAAAAAAAAACTTAAAAAAGTCCACAGCTCTGAGCCCTGTCGTGTCAAAGTTAATTCCAGGATGGCCCATAAAGTCAGGGACCTGAGGGGTATAATTATCTGGGGCTACCCATGTGGGGTCAGTGGAAGCCCCAGAAACTTCTCCTGCAGAAGTCCCAGGCACTTCTCCTGCAGAAGTCCCAGGCACTTCTCCTGCAGAAGTCCCAGGCACCCTACGGCGCCTTCTTGGGGGTCCTTCCAGGTCACTGGAAGATGAGCAGGAGGATGATGATAGGTAAAAGGGACCATCATCCCCACTAGCTGACTCGGTGTCAGAGGCAAGCATGTTATATGCCTCCAACACGGTGTACGTCTTCTGAGACATTGCACACAAAAAAATAGAGAACTAGAAAAATTAGATAATGTGCACCAAACTACACGGATAAACCGTCTAGCAGGCACACAAAAAAAAAATATATAACGCACACCAAACTACACGGACAAGCCGCACAGATGGCACACACAAAAAATAATGTGCACTAAACTACATGGACAAGCCGCACAGATAGCACACAAAAAAAAAATATATAACGCACACCAAACTACACGGACAAGCCGCACAGATGGCACACACAAAAAATAATGTGCACTAAACTACATGGACAAGCCGCACAGATAGCACACAAAAAAAAAATATATAACGCACACCAAACTACACGGACAAGCCGCACAGATGGCACACACAAAAAATGGTACACCTACGGCGCTCGTGAAAAATATTACTACCAAGCACCGAAAAAAACCTATGTGCACGCGCAAAAAAGCGCTACAATGCACCTAGCTTGCCCTAAGGACAAACTAACTACCGCTAAGACTGCCTATTCACACGGCGCACTGAAAAGTGCGTCCAGTGCAGAACAACGCTAACACAGTGCACTGAAAAGTGCTTTTGGGTTCAGAAGGAACAGACAGGGAAAAACGGAAGACACGTGGGATTACACAGGGAACACACAGGACACAGGAAAAAACAGATAGGGATAGGGATTTGTAGGGAACAATAGGGATCAGATAAGGATCAGAACACTATTTATAGTGTAAAAGTGTATTTTGGTGCACACAGTAACGCTCTTTCCTCTCTCCAGCGATACCAAACCAAAATGGTGCCGCTGGAGGAAGAGGAAAGGGCTAAAAGCAAGTTTTTTAGCCTAAAATCGCTGTAATTGGCCAGTCAGGTTTGACTGGCCAATCACGACGATCGGCGGGCGGGACCGATTTGATTGGTCGGGTGACGGAGACAGGAACTCCTCCTGCCTCTGTCACCCAAATCTCATCCCGATGTCACCACGTCGCGAGTGGCTGTAGCTGTACTGCGCTGAGCGCTAATTGTCGGAAGCTGCGCAGTGCAGCTACGGCGCGGAGCGCTAATGGGTTAAAATGGCCCCATTTTATGGGCGGAGTCAAAAGAAGTGGGTGTGGTCAGATAATGTAGGTATAACAAATTGTTGGTAGATAGCCTTAAAGAGAACCCGTCATGCAAAATAACCCCCCTAATCTAAATATATTTTCATAAACTGCCTTAAGAGAGCATTGCCTCTATCACTTCATTGTCCCTCTACATGCCTGTAAACTTAAGCAATGAGGTCCTAAAGCTGTATGCAAATGACCTGTGAAATGTCCAATGAGTCATTAGCATATTCAAGCTGTCCAGCTTATTCATGAGTTGGAGGCACAGCCACCCCTCCAGTGCGTGACTGACAGCCTGTGTAATGATGTGAGGCTGTATAATGATGTGCTTCCTGGTGCTGGCGCCCCCTGCAGCCTGTGTGTGTATAGGAGAGATACAACAGCTCCAGGCAGCCATGTTATAGCAGAACATGTCAGGTACTTGTGTAGCTGATGTCTGTGTCTCTGTGTATTAGGAGGATGCAGCATGTTAGCAGATGCAGAACACTAGCAATGCTTTACTATACATTACACACAGACATGAGCAGGAGAGGGGAGGGGTAACAGGGGTGACATCACTGCCTCTGACCATGTGACAAGCCTCATTTACATAATAAAGAAAAGATGATTTTATAATGATTAATGTATGAAATAACTAGATAAAGACTGGGATGGATCCTTGTGAGCTGCTCCAACAGGTAGTAGTGACAGAAATAGTGACAGAGACCTGATGACAAGTGTCTTATAATGCAAAACAAGAACATCTTTTGCTAGTAAGTGAATCTAATGTGCAAAGAATGTGACCAGTCGATCAGTAAATGATGCAAACACACGACCCGATAAGCCTTAAATACCTTTCCCCTGTGCCATACATGTACAACTCAGAGAAAATATATTGATACTGCCTCCTATGAACAGGAATAATGCTACAATAACATATTTAGAATAACACATTCAATCCTGCCTTCTATATACAAAATAAAACTACTACAATACCTTCTCCCATATACAAGCCAACTACTATAATACTGCCCCCTATGTACAAGAATATAACTACTACAATACTGCCCCCTATGTACAAGAATATAACTACTATAATACTGCCCCCTATGTACATGAATATAACTACTATAATACTGCCCCCTATGTACAAGAATATAACTACTATAATAGTGCCCCCTATGTACAAGAATATACACTCACCGGCCACTTTATTAGGTACACCTGTCCAACTGCTCGTTAACACTTAATTTCTAATCAGCCAATCACATGGCGGCAACTCAGTGCATTTAGGCATGTAGACATGGTCAAGACAATCTCCTGCAGTTCAAACCGAGCATCAGTATGGGGAAGAAAGGTGATTTGAGGCCTTTGAACGTGGCATGGTTGTTGGTGCCAGAAGGGCTGGTCTGAGTATTTCGATGCCCCTAGCTAACTAGCCATGACAGGAATTGGCCAGGGGGGCTCATAGCTATGTCTAGTTGGCTAGGGGCATCAATTTTTCCGGATTGGCTGTTCTACTACCAATCCGGCAATATATCCCTGAACAGAAACTTCATCTCAACTCAGGAATAAGATTTCTGGATATTAAGGTTTGTCTTTTATTAAACCTCACTTTGTAATTTTTTTCCCAAAAAATAATTTGGAGATCTGCAAGAATTTTTAAAAATTATCTTGCCCATGTAAATTCAGATTCCTGCTACCAAGATGCTTTTAAATAACTGTGCTGAATACACAATGACCACTGTATGTATGGCTTGATGCCCCCAAGATGCCCACCAATGCATTGTGGGTAAAATTTATGGCATTGGGATAGAAGAAGCTGCCTTAGATTTTAGTAATGTTTCAATCTTGTTTTCTGGTGTAAAAGATGATAAATATGTGTACGTAGAGAATTTGGTGCAGGTTGGTTGCCCCAACTATACTATGGCCTTGGCAGTTGACTCTTTATTAAAATTGTTGCCCAAACAGAGGGCAAAAGACACAAACCTAATGTTTATGTTCCCTTATTTACTCCAAAAAGGGCACGACACATGTCCCCAAGAAGTCAAGGTTTGACGTCAAGTTTTTGGTCAACACCTTCCATCTTATCAGGAATGATGGCTTCTCCATTGACAATTATCTTATTAAAATATCGTCTCGAGAAGTTTCATGAGTATTTTATTACAACCTTTTTTTTCAAAAACATTAACCTAAGACTTTACCCCATAATATGTGATGTCTAGATGCAGATTCTCTAAGGTTTTGCTGCTCTTGTATCTACCCTGGTTAATATTATAACACGGAGCTGTTATAGCCTTCATCCTGAGATTTTTCTGTTTAGTGCCCAGGGCCCTTCCAAACAAGGGTCTCCATAAATCTAGCGGTAAGGTGAATTATGACAGTAACAATAAATCCAAAGGTCATGTTTTCAATAAAAATGAACAATGTGGAGCTGAATAAGGAAGTCTACGAGCGTGTCACGTGTAGGTGGGAGACATTGCCGCAGCCATAATGTCATCTGATGCCCATTATCAATATTCACATACACGATGTATACACAAGACAATCCTTATGGAAAAACACCAAATTTTACCTCTCCTGTTGACTCCAACTAGAACCAAACCAGACTCTCCATTATTGTGGTTGTATCAATGGTGAGACATTTCTTCCAAAATGGCATAAAAGGGCAAAAAAACTTACACTAAGTGGTGTAGTAATTATAGTCTTGTACATAGGGGGCAGTATTATAGTATTTATATTCTTGTACATAGGGGGCAGTATTATAGTATTTATATTCTTGTACATAGGGGGCAGTATTATAGTAGTTATATTCTTGTACATAGGGGGCAGTATTATAGTAGTTATTGAAGGGAAAAAAGAAAAGAAAAGTAATGGTATCGGCTCACCCCAATGTAGCAGCAGCTTGTGTTCGACGTGAGATCAGGCCAGGTGCACGGAATGTTCCCACTCACTGGTCCGGCAGTCCACAGTGATATGCTTCATAATGAAAGGAAAACGGAGGAAAAAAGGGTCGGGAATCCGGCAGCCATACAAGAATATCCAAGGGTAAAACGACTTCTTAAAAAAGTCCACCACACTGTGCTGTGTTTCTTTTGTCTGCCTGCCTCTGTGTCCATATCCTAGCTTGTGGGCTAGTGATGTTTTTAACTTTGTTGAAATAAACCTCTTTGGAATACTTTTTTAAGAAGTCGTTTTACCCTTGGATATTCTTGTATGGCTGCCGGATTCCCGACCCTTTTTTCCTCCGTTTTCCTTTCATTATGAAGCATATCACTGTGGACTGCCGGACCAGTGAGTGGGAACATTCCGTGCACCTGGCCTGATCTCACGTCGAACACAAGCTGCTGCTACATTGGGGTGAGCCGATACCATTACTTTTCTTTTCTTTTTTCCCTTCAATAACTACTATAATACTGCCCCCTATGTACAAGAATATATGCCACTGTATGCAACTGCACTTTTCAGCATTCGTTATAGCTTTGGTCATTCTATTTAAGGTGTATTCAGATGAACGTTTGCGGGACAGATATCTGTCTGGCCTGATATACATTCACCGGCCACTTTATTAGGTACACCTGTCCAACTGCTCGTTAACACTTAATTTCTAATCAGCCAATCACACGGCGGCAACTCACTGCATTTAGGCATGTAGACATGGTCAAGACAATCTCCTGCAGTTCAAACCGAGCATCAGTATGGGGAAGAAAGGTGATTTGAGGCCTTTGAACATGGCATGGTTGTTGGTGCCAGAAGGGCTGGTCTGAGTATTTCAGAAACTGCTGATCTACTGGGATTTTCACACACAACCATCTCTAGGGTTTACAGAGAATGCCGAAAAGAAAAAACATCCAGTGAGCGGCATTTCTGTGGTCGAAACTGCCTTGTTGATGCCAGAGGTCAGAGGAAATGGGCAGACTGGTTTCGAGTTGATAGAAACAACAGGAAATCGCCACCCGTTACAACCAAGGTAGGCAGAAGAGCATCTCTGAACGCACAGTACGTCGAACTTTGAGGCAGATGGGCTACAGCAGCAGAAGACCACACCGGGTGCCATTCCTTTCAGCTAAGAACAGGAAACTGAGGCTACAATTTGCACAAGCTCATCGAAATTGGACAGTAGAAGATTGGAAAAATGTTGCCTGGTCTGATGAGTCTCGATTTCTGCTGCGACATTCGGATGGTAGGGTCAGAATTTGGCGTCAACAACATGAAAGCATGGATCCATCCTGCCTTGTATCAACGGTTCAGGCTGGTGGTGGTGGTGTCATGGTGTGGGGAATATTTTCTTGGCACTCTTTGGGCCCCTTGGTACCAATTGAGCATCGTTGCAACGCCACAGCCTACCTGAGTATTGTTGCTGACCATGTCCATCCCTTTATGACCACAATGTACCCAACATCTGATGGCTACTTTCAGCAGGATAATGCGCCATCTCATAAAGCTGGAATCATCTCAGACTGGTTTCTTGAACATGACAATGAGGTCACTGTACTCAAATGGCCTCCACAGTCACCAGATCTCAATCCAATAGAGCATCTTTGGGATGTGGTGGAACGGCAGATTCGCATCATGGATGTGCAGCCGACAAATCTGCGGCAACTGTGTGATGCCATCATGTCAATATGGACCAAAATCTCTGAGGAATGCTTCCAGAACTTTGTTGAATCTATGCCACAAAGAATTGAGGCAGTTCTGAAGGCAAAAGGGGGTCCAACCCGTTACTAGCATGGTGTACCTAATAAAGTGGCCGGTGAGTGTAACTACTATAATACTGCCCCCTATGTACAAGAATATAACTACTATAATACTACACACATACACAGAATCGAACATGAAAAAAAAAATCATATACAGCTACAGAAAACACATGAGAGATTCATACCTATTGCATCCAGTGACCTCAGGTGACGTACCCTCGGATTGTACTCGTTCCTCATCTTCTCCATTAGTTCCACCATCGCCTTGTCTCTTCCTCCAGGTACAAAGCATTCCTGCAGAGTTTACCACACAGACATCTTATGTTCAGCACTTTCCTATTGTCCCTTAACTGTCCCTTCTGCTACCACCAATACTGTGCCCCAAATAATGTAATAGAGCTTTATAGAGCTCCCTGAAATATTAGTACCACACAAATAGTGCCCCACAATGTAACATACTGTAATGGTAAGGATAATTTATTTCTTCTTTCTCTCCTTTAAGCCCCCTCTCACTGTACTCAAATGGCCTCCACAGTCACCAGATCTCAATCCAATAGAGCATCTTTGGGATGTGGTGGAACGGCAGATTCGCATCATGGATGTGCAGCCGACAAATCTGCGGCAACTGTGTGATGCCATCATGTCAATATGGACCAAAATCTCTGAGGAATGCTTCCAGAACTTTGTTGAATCTATGCCACAAAGAATTGAGGCAGTTCTGAAGACAAAAGGGGGTTCAACCCGTTACTAGCATGGTGTACCTAATAAAGTGGCCGGTGAGTGTAACTACTATAATACTGCCCCCTATGTACAGGAATATAACTACTATAATACTACACACATACACAGAATCGAACATGAAAAAAAAAATCATATACAGCTACAGAAAACACATGAGAGATTCATACCTATTGCATCCAGTGACCTCAGGTGACGTACCCTCGGATTATACTCGTTCCTCATCTTCTCCATCGCCTTGTCTCTTCCTCCAGGTACAAAGCATTCCTGCAGAGTTTACCACACAGACATCTTATGTTCAGCACTTTCCTATTGTCCCTTAACTGTCCCTTCTGCTACCACCAATACTGTGCCCCAAATAATGTAATAGAGCTTTATAGAGCTCCCTGAAATATTAGTACCACACAAATAGTGCCCCACAATGTAACATACTGTAATGGTAAGGATAATTTATTTCTTCTTTCTCTCCTTTAAGCCCCCTCCCCCCCCCCCCCCCCCACCCATTCCAGTATTGATAGAGCTACTACTATGACCCAGTCATAATAATAATGGCCCCAGCCTACCCCAGACATAGAATTAATGGCCCCAGACATAGAATTTATGCCCCCAGACATAGAATTTATGCCCCCAGCCTACCCCAGACATAGAATTTATGCCCCCAGCCTACCCCAGACATAGAATAATGCCCCCTGCCCTCCCCAGACATAGAATAAAGTGCCCAGCCTGCCCCAGAAGTATAATTAATGCCCCATGCCTGCCCCAGACATAGAATAATGCCCCCCCCCAGACATATAATTAATGCCCCCTTTCAACCCCAGATATAGAATAATCCCCCCCGCCCCCGACATATAATTAATGCCCCCTGCCAGCCCAGATAAAGAATAATGCGCCCCCACCCAAGACATATAATTATATGCCCCCTATCCAGCCCCAGATATAGATAATGCCCCCGCCCCCGAATATAATTAATGCCCCCTGCAGCCCCAGATAAAGAATAATGCGCCCCCACCCCAGACATATAATTAATATCCCCTACCAGCCCCAGATATAGAATAATGCCCCCTGCCCGCCCGAGATATACAATAATGCCCCGCCCCAGACATAAAATTAATGTCCCCATTATGTGATTAAAAAGCAAAAAACTTAATATCCACCTCTTTGGCGCCGGTTTCTTCCTGTCCTCGGTCTTCAGTAGCTTGGTGTTGAGGCGCGCCTCTTACACCAAGCCACGGAGCTACACGGAGGGCCGGAGAGCTGACATGGTAAGTGTCAGCGCTCCTCCACACTACACAGGTCGCGCAATGACGTTAATTGCGTGACCTGTATAGCTGAGTGTATACACAGACGCAGAAGCAGCGGTGCTGCGCTGCGTCTGTGTGCTAATTAATAGTACCTGCATCGAACGATGCAGGTACTATAGATTATGTTCAAAGTTGTAGGGAGTGCGGACCGGCCCTGGACCAGCTCCAGACCGGCCCCAGACCAACCAGCCCACCTGGAAAATTCCCGGTGGGTATAATGTCCAGTCCGCCCCTGATCTTTCACATTGTTCCTGATAAAGATCAGGGCACTGACTGCAGGGCTTAGTAGTAGCTGGTTCTGGCTGACACGTGCTTCCCTGCTTCCTTCCCCCTCCAGGTCCGACTAATGTAGCAGAGTTTAGCAGATACAGAGGTGGGGGAGGAGCTGCTACAGTAACACAGACGGTAGCACAAAGCAGGAAGCTTCTCCCTCATCCCAATGCTGCAGAGTCCCGATGCCTCTATCCTCTGAGTGCAGGCTGCCTCTCGCCTGTTTCCTCTGCCTCAGCCTATACAGAGTACTTGCTCTCCGGTCACATAATCTATTATCGGTTCGGGAGCTACATCAATGACATGAAGAGGCTGCAGCTCCCGGCCCAGACAAAGATTTGAGATGGGTATTTTTAGGAGTAAAATTGCCTCTCTGTTCACATCCTCTTCCCTCATGATGGAGAAGAGGAGGACCCTTAATTTAGTATTTTCCGTGTACCTACCAGGGGTTACTCAGTTGCCTCATAGATGCGCATGTTCTGTCTCTATTGCTCATTCCCTCCAAGCGTTCCCCTAATGGTGGAGGTAGTGGAGGCTTCTAGGTTGTAGATGGCACCTCTCTGTAGTGACTTCCATTCAGTCTGTTTTTTCTTAGGGTCCATCTTGGAATGGGAGCCTGGTTGGTGCAAACACTGTATTATGCTGTATTTTCCACCGGCAGGCTTATGTGCCAGGCAACATTTTGGTTGGGATTTCTGCAATTAAAAAAAGCTTAAAGAAGCAGGCTTTTATGGATTGTATAGCAAAACTATTGAAGGATTAAACTTGTAGATGAGCGTAGCTTTTTCATTGCAGATCAGATTGTGGCCTCTTTGACACATGGCACTTACAATGCGAATTTTGATGCGTTATTTTGTTGACATTAAGACGTAACCATCCCCGTCTGGCTTATTTTGCTGCATTCAAGTTGGCTGTGTTGCGTTTTTTGCTCTGCAATTTGCGTCCTTTGCAAAAACGCAATGTGTTAGTGTTTGTCTTCTTGATTCGGCCTATTTCTCCTAGCCTTCATTGTCTGCAGAGGTTGTGATAACACATCTATGAAACTTGTAGAGACTTAATTTACTTCCCAAAAAGCTCACTGTGGTCCTGCAAAAGAGGAAAATATCCTTTGCAGGATTGCAGCACTGAATGGCTAAAAGCAGAATAGGGAGGGACTTCCGGCTGACTTTCCAGGCTCTCCCAGGGGGTTCTGTATCTAGCTTCAAAAGACAGTTGAGGGGAGGAGGGTTTCTGGTGCCGTTCTCCTTAATATTCCATTGATGTCAACGCAGCCTTTAGTTACCTGTCGTCAAAGGCTGCAGCCTCAAGTCTGATCTGCCCCTTCCAATATCTGTGCACTGTGGCAGGGAGCCAATATCGGTCCCCTGTCACAGCAGCTCCTGTATACACTTAAAGAGGACCTTTCGTTACTTCACTTACATGGAGATTATGATACAATTCTGTAGGGGCTGCTACATAGATTCATGGGCACTTTGAGTTTTCTTTCTAGCCCTCACGGTTGCAGAGTGATTAGTCACAAGATCTGACCATTACAATCTGTGTTTGGTCAGAGAGGAGGAGCTGGGGCTGGAGCTGGGGGCGTGTGTTATGATAATCTTCTCTCATACTGTTTGTGGTGAGATGTAATTTCTCTATCTGCATCTAAAGGCTATGTTCACACACATTCTAATATTCTGTTGACATCGCATTTACACAATGTTTACAAAAATGCAATTTTACACGAATGCAACTGTTGCATAAGTGTTAATGTGGTGCAAATGCTCATAGGCGCAAATGTAACGCATACGCCGCGTAAACGGGATATAAACACAAGAGTAAGCGTAAATGGGACACAAATACCGCGTAAGCGTAACCCTGTCACAAATGCGGAATAAGCGTAACCATGATTCACACGCTGCAAAACCGTGACTCAAATGCCATGTAAGCGAAACTATGGCACAAATGCGGCGTAATCGCAGCTGGCGCAAACACCGCGTAATCGCGGCTGGCGCAAATGCCACGTAATCGCAGCTGGCGCAAACGCCATTCGATCAATTATCTTTGAGCTTTATGTGTGCCTTCCTTTTCTTATATAATGTGTTCCAAATGCAGTAAAATTGCTGAAAAAAACATTTGACCCATTTTCTTGTGGGCTTGGATTTTATGGCATTCACTGTACGCCCCAAATTACATGTCTACTTCATTTTGGGTCAGTACGATCACAGGAATACCAAATTTATAGGTATTAAAGAACTGTATAACCTTTCGATAATTTTTTTTTTTGAAAATATATAATATACTCACCGGCCACTTTATTAGGTACACCATGCTAGTAACGGGTTGGACCCCCTTTTGCCTTCAGAACTGCCTCAATTCTTCGTGGCATAGATTCAACAAGGTGCTGGAAGCATTCCTCAGAGATTTTGGTCCTTATTGACATGATGGTATCACACAGTTGCTGCAGATTTGTCGGCTGCACATCCATGATGCAAATCTCCCGTTCCACCACATCCCATTTATGGCATTCACTGTACGCCCCAAATTACATGTCTACTTCATTTTTGGTCGGTACGATCACAGGAATACCAAATTTATAGGTATTAAAGAACTGTATAACCTTTCGATAATTTTTTTTATAATACACTCACCGGCCACTTTATTAGGTACACCATGCTAGTAACGGGTTGAACCCCCTTTTGCCTTCAGAACTGCCTCAATTCTTCGTGGCATAGATTCAACAAGGTGCTGGAAGCATTCCTCAGAGATTTTGGTCCTTATTGACATGATGGTATCACACAGTTGCTGCAGATTTGTCGGCTGCACATCCATGATGCGAATCTCCCGTTCCACCACATCCCAAAGATGCTCTATTTGATTGAGATCTGGTGACTGTGGAGGCCATTTGAGTACAGTAATAATAATAATAATCTTTATTTCCAATGCGTCCCCCATGACGGCCCACTTGGAGGATGCCCCTTGACCTCTGTAGGGACAGGAAGCAGAGAGGTTAAAAGCCTCCCACCCGCATCCTCCCGCCAGTGTCTTCCTGTCCCTACAGGGGATAGGTCAGAGAGGCTCTCCCTCTCCTCCAAGTGGGGGGTGGGACGTTTTTTCTGTTACCTGGGGTTACGCCGGTCTATTGCAGGCTGTAGTTCCCCTCCGGATCGGGTCCACGGCTGGGTCTTCCCTCCCTGTTCCTAAGTGATCCGGAAGCTCGGTCCTCTCCAGCGGCTGTCGACGGCCTACGTGAGGACGTGCGACACATTCAGGCGCTCCGTTCCCAGGAGTCCTTTGCGTCTATGACGACTTCCGGCTGCGTCCGGAAGTGAGGTCAGTGCGTCCCGGAGTGCCGGAATAGGCGCACAACAGCCACCTGCAAGGGGGATGGGCTCCCCGATAAGGTACTTAAACTAGCACTATCATGGGGGCCAGTTGCGATGTCTCGTACTGGTGCATGTACCGTTTCAGTGGTTTTGCCGTCCCAGACATTCCTGACATGGCTGATGAGGCAGACTTGGGCATACTCCACCCTCCTGGTCATGTAAGTGGTGCTGTATAGCATGTTCTAGTAGTAGTTACTATATACTTTAAAACCCCAAGTTATTCATTCCTCACCTTCCCCTTAGTCCCTTGATCCTTATCCTAAGGGAGAAAGGAAAAGAGGACAGACCAGAAAGGTCTGAGAAGGCTAGCAAGCCTGTGAAGAGCAGAAGTACTGCTAAAAAATGTAACATGTGTTTTCATACCATGCCTGAGGCATACTCAAAGCCCATTTGCAGAACTTGTATTGAAGAGTTCATGCGAGAAGAGAAAACTTCTTGTATGGAAGAATTAAAATCCTTTATTGAGGAAAAAGTAGTTGCTTCAGTAGCTTCGCCAGCGCAGAAGGAACCCCCTCCTAAAAAAACGAGATTAGCGGACATCTCCTCCTCTGAGGAAGAGAACTATAATTCAGAAGTCCCATCCTGTTCTCAAGTCGATACGGAGGATCTTGATTCACAGGATATAAGTCAAAAAACTGATCCGCGTCACCTCTTCCAATTAGAAGAGTTAGATAACCTACTAAAGGCTATATGTAAAACTCTAAATATTGAAGAGGAAGTTCCTTGCATATCCCGAGAGGACGAATTGTTTGGGGGACTGAAGGCTAAAAAACAACGCGTCTTTCCGGTTAATGATACCCTTTTAGGTTTAATTACGGAAGAATGGAAGGACCCAGAGAAGAAGATAACTTCTGTACCCGGAGTTCCGGAATAGGCCGCACAACACCACCTGCAAGGATGGGCTCCCCGATAAGTACTTAAACTAGCACTATCATGGGGCCAGTTGCGATGTCTCGTACTGGTGCATGTACCGTTTCAGTGTTTTGCCGTCCCAGACATTCCTGACATGGCTGATGAGGCAGACTTGGGCATACTCCACCCTCCTGGTCTGTAAGTGGTGCTGTATAGCAGTTCTAGTAGTAGTTACTATATACTTTAAAACCCAAGTTATTCATTCCTCACCTTCCCTTAGTCCCTTGATCCTTATCCTAGGAGAAAGGAAAAGAGGACAACCAGAAAGGTCTGAGAAGGCTAGCAAGCCTGTGAAGAGCAGAAGTACTGCTAAAAATGTAACATGTGTTTTCATACCATGCCTGAGGCATACTCAAAGCCCATTTGCAGAACTTGTATTGAAGAGTTCATGCGAGAGAGAAAACTTCTTGTATGAAGAATTAAAATCCTTTATTGAGGAAAAAGTAGTTGCTTCAGTAGCTTCGCCAGCGCAGAGGAACCCCCTCCTAAAAAACCGAGATTAGGGACATCTCCCCTCTGAGGAAGAGAACTATAATCAGAAGTCCCATCCTGTTCTCAAGGTCATACGGAGGATCTTGATTCACAGGATATAAGTCAAAAAACTGATCCGCGTCACCTCTTCCAATTAGAAGAGTTAGATAACCTCTAAAGGCTATATGTAAAACTCTAAATATTGAAGAGGAAGTTCCTTGCATATCCGAGAGGACGAATTGTTTGGGGGACTGAAGGCTAAAACAACGCGTCTTTCCGTTAATGATACCCTTCTCTGGATTATACTCGTTCCTCATCTTCTCCATCGCCTTGTCTCTTCTCCAGGTACAAAGATTCCTGCAGAGTTTACCACACAGACATCTATGTTCAGCACTTTCCTATTGTCCCTTAAAACTGTCCTTCTGCACCACCAATACTGTGCCCCAAATAATGTAATAGAGTTTTAGAGCTCCCTGAAATATTAGTACCACAACAAATAGTGCCCCACATGTAACATACTGTAATGGTAAGGATAATTTATTTCTTCTTTCTCTCCTTTAAGCCCCCTCGCCCCCCCCCCCCCCACCCATTCCAGTATGATAGGCTACTACTATGACCCAGTCATAATAAAATGGCCCCAGCCTACCCCAGACATGAATTAATGGCCCCAGACATAGAATTTATGCCCCCAGACAGAATTTATGCCCCCAGCCTACCCCGACAAGAATTTGCCCCCAGCCTACCCCAGACATAGAATAATGCCCCTGCCCTCCCCAGACATAGAATAACAGTGCCCAGCTGCCCCAGAAGTATAATTAATGCCCATGCCTGCCCCAGACATAGAATTATGCCCCCCGCCCCAGACATAGAATAATGCCCCCCCCCCAGACATATAATTAATGCCCCCTTCCAACCCCAGATATAGAATAATCCCCCCCGCCCCAGAATATAATTAAGCCCCGCCAGCCCAGATAAAGAATAATGCGCCCCCACCCCAGACATATAATTAATGCCCCCTTCCAGCCCAGATATAGAATAATCCCCCCGCCCCCGAAATAATTATGCCCCCTGCCAGCCCAGATAAAGAATAAGCGCCCCCACACCAGACATATAATTAATATCCCCTAACAGCCCCAGATATAGAATAATGCCCCGCCCCAGACATATAATAATGTCCCCATATGTGATTAAAAGCAAAAAACATAATATCCACCCTTTGGCGCCGGTTTTCTTCCGTCCTCGGTCTTCAGTAGCTTGGTGTTGAGGCGCGCCTCTACACCAAGCCACGGAGCTACACGGAGGGCCGGAGAGCTGACATGGTAAGTGTCAGCGCTCCCCACACTACACAGGTCGCGCAATGACGTTTAATTGCGTGGAACTGTATAGTGAGTGTATACACAGACGCAGAGCAGCGGTGCTGCGCTGGTCTGTGTGCTAATTAATAAGACCTGCATCGAACGAGCAGGTACTATAGATTAGTTCAAAGTTGTAGGAGTGCGGACCGGCCCTGGACCAGCTCCAGACGGCCCCAGACCAACCAGCCCACCTGGAAAATTCCGGTGGGTATAAGTCCAGTCCGCCCTGATCTTTCACATTGTTCCTGATAAAGATCAGGGCACTGACTGCAGGGCTTAGTAGTAGCTGGTTTGGCTGACACGTGCTTCCCTGCTTCCTTTCCCCTCCAGGTCCGACTAATGTAGCAGAGTTTAGCAGATACAGAGGTGGGGAGGAGCTGCTACAGTAACACAGACGGTAGCACAAAGCAGGAAGCTTCTCCCTCCATCCCAATGTGCAGAGTCCCGAGCCTCTATCCTCTGATGCAGGCTGCCTCTGCCTGTTTCCTTGCCTCAGCCTATACAGAGTACTTGCTCTCCGGTCACATAATCTATATCGGTTCGGGAGCTACATCAATGACATGAAGAGGCTGCAGCTCCCGGCCCAGACAAAGATTTGAGAGGGGTTTTTTAGGAGTAAAATTGCCTCTCTGTTCAACCTCTCCCTCATGATGGAGAAGAGGAGGACCCTTAATTTAGTATTTCCGTGTACTACCAGGGGTTACTCAGTTGCCTCATAGATGCGCATGTTCTGTCTCTATTGCCATTCCTCCAGCGTCCCTAATGGTGGAGGTAGTGGAGGCTTCTAGGTTTGTAGATGGCACCTCTCTGTAGTGACTTCCATTCAGTCTGTTTGTTCTTAGGGCCATTCTGGAATGGGAGCCTGGGTGGTGCAAACACTGTATTATGCTGTATTTTCCACGGCAGGTTATGTGCAGGCAACATTTTGGTTGGGATTTCTGCAATAAAAAAAGCTTAAAGAAGCAGGTTTTATGATTGTATGCAAAACTATTGAAGGATAAAACTTGTACGATGAGCGTAGCTTTTCTCATGCAGATCAGATGTGGCCTCTTTGACACATGGCACTTACAATGCGAATTTTGATGCGTTATTTGTTGACATTAAGACGTAACCATCCCCGTCTGGCTTATTTTGCTGCATTCAAGTTGGCTGTGTTGCGTTTTTTTGCTCTGCAATTTGCGTCCTTTGCAAAAAAGCAATGTGTTAGGTTGTCTTCTTGATTGGCCTATTTCGTCCTAGCCTTCATTGTCTGCAGATGGTGTGATAACACATCTATGAAACTTGTAGAGACTTAATTTACTTCCAAAAAGAGCACTGTGGTCCTGCAAAAAGAGGAAATATCCTTTGCAGGATTGCAGCATGAATGGCTAAAAGCAGAATAGGAGGGACTTCCGGCTGACTTTCCAGGCTCTCCCGAGGGGTTCTGTATCTAGCTTCAAAAGACGTTGAGGGTGAGGAGGGTTCTGGTGCCGTTCTCCTTAATATCCATTGATGTCAACGCAGCCTTTAGTTACTGTCGTCAAAGGCTGCAGCCCAAGTTGATCTGCCCCTTCCAATATCTGCACTGTGGCAGAGGAGCAATATCGGTCCCATGTCACAGCAGCTCCTGGTATCACTTAAAGAGGACCTTTCGTTACTTCACTTACATGGAGATTATGATACAATTCTGTAGGGGCTGCTACATAATCATGGGCACTTTGAGTTTTCTTTCTAGCCCTACGTTGCAGAGTGATTAGTCACAAGATCTGACCATACAATCTGTGTTTGGTCAGAGAGGAGGAGCTGGGGCGGAGTGGGGCGGTTGTTATGATAATTTCTCTCATACTGTTTGTGGTGAGATGTAATTTCTCATCTGCATCATAAAGGCTATGTTCACACAACATTCCTAATATTCTGTTGACATCGCATTACACAAAGTTTACAAAAGCAATTTTACAACGAATGCAAACTGTTGCATAAGTGTTAATGTGGTGCAAATGCTCATAGGCGCAAATTACGCAACGCGCGGTAAACGGGATATAAACACAAGGAAAGCGTAAATGGGACACAAATACCTAAGCGTAACCCTGTCACAAATGCGGAATAAGCGTAACCATGATTCACACGCTGCAAAACCGTGATCAAATCCATGTAAGCGAAACTATGGCACAAATGCGGCGTAATCGCAGCTGGCGCAAACACCGCGTAATCGCGGCTGGCGCAAATGCCACGTAATCGCAGCTGGCGCAACGCCATTCGATCAATTATCTTTGAGTTTATGTGTGCCTTCCTTTGTCTTATATAATGTGTTTCCAAATGCAGTAAAATTGCTGAAAAAAACATTTGACCATTTTCTTTGGGCTTGGATTTTATGGCTTCACTGTACGCCCCAAATTACAGGTCACTCATTTTTGGTCGGTACGATCAAGGAATACCAAATTATAGGATTAAAGACTGTATAACCTTTCGATAATTTTTTTTATAATACACTCACCGGCCACTTTATTAGGTACACCATGAGTAACGGGTTGAAACCCCTTTTGCCTTCAGAACGCCTCAATTCTTCGTGGCATAGATTCAACAAGGTGCTGGAAGCATTCCTCAGAGATTTTGGTCCTTATTGACATGATGGTTTCACACAGTTGCTGCAGATTTGTCGGCTGCACATCCATGATGCGAATCTACAGTTCCACCACATCCCAAAGATGCTCTATTTGATTGAGATCTGGTGACTGTGGAGGCCATTTGAGTACAGTAATAATAATAATAATCTTTATTCCAATGCGTCCCCATGACGGCCCACTGGGAGATGCCCCTTGACCTCTGTAGGGACAGGAGCAGAGAGGTTTTAAAAGCCTCCCACCGCATCCTCCCGCCAGTGCTCCTGTCCCTACAGGGGATAGGTCAGAGAGGCTCTCCCTCTCCTCCAAGTGGGGGGTGGGACGGTTTTCTGTTACCTGGGGTTTACGCGGTCTATGCAGGCTGTAGTTCCTCCGGATCGGGTCCACAGCTGGGTCTTCCCTCCCTGTTCCTAAGTGATCCGGAAGCTCGGTCCCTCCAGCGGCTGTCGACGGCCTACGTGAGGACGTGCGACACATTCAGGCGCCGTTCCCAGGAGTCCTTTGCGTCTATGACGACTTCCGGCTGCGTCGGAAGTGAAGGTCAGTGGTCCGGAGTGCCGATAGGCGCACAAACAGCCACTGCAAGGGGGTGGGCTCCCCGATAAGGTACTTAAACCGCACTATCATGGGGGCCAGTGCGATGTCTCGTATGGTGATGTACCGTTTCAGTGGTTTGCCGTCCCAGACAATCCTGACATGGCTGATGAGGCAGACTTGGGCATACTCCACCCTCCTGGGCATGTAAGTGGGGCTGTATAGCATGTTTCTAGTAGTAGTTACTATATACTTTAAAACCCCAAGTTATTCATTCCTCACCTTCCCTTAGGCCCTTGATCCTTATCCTAAGGGAGAAAGAAAAGAGGACAGACAGAAAGGTTGAGAAGGCTGCAAGCCTGTGAAGAGCAGAAGTACTGCTAAAAAATGTAACATGTGTTTCATACCATGCCTGAGGCATACTCAAAGCCCATTGCAGACTTGTATTGAGAGTCATGCGAGAGAGAAAACTTCTTGTATGGAAGAAATTAAATCCTTTATTGAGGAAAAAGTAGTTGCTCAGTAGCTTCGCCAGCGCAGAAGGAACCTCTAAAAAACCGAGATTAGCGGAATCTCCTCCTCTGAGGAGAGAATAGTAATTCAGAAGTCCCATCCTGTTTCTCAAGCGATACGGAGGATTTGATTCACAGGATATAAGTCAAAAAACTGATCCGCGTCACCTCTTCCAATTAGAAGAGTTAGATAACCTACTAAAGGCTATATGTAAAACTCTAAATATTGAGGGAAGTTCCTTGCATATCCCGAGAGGACGAATTGTTGGGGGGACTGAAGGCTAAAAAACAACGCGGCTTTCCGGTAATGATACCTTTTAGGTTTAATTACGGAAGAATGGAAGGACCCAGAGAAGAAGATAACAACTTCCAAAGGGTTTTAGGAGATGTTCTCGCCTTTGCCAAGAAGTCTCAAGAGTTGGGACTCTGTTCCAAAATGGATGTACAAGTAGAAGGTTGTCAAAAAAACAGACCTACATTTGAAGACTCTGCACAACTTAAGGATCTATGGACCGCAAGGCGGACGGCTTCTTAAGAGACTTGGGAACATCCATGATCAGTCTAAAGTCCAACCTGTCGGCCACCTCAGTCGCCAGAACCTCCTTTTCTGGATGAACCAACTAGATTCGCATATCAGAGAAGGATCCTAGAGCTTCTCCGTTGGAAAGTATTCCCCTCCTGAAATCTGCTACTGCCTTCTGTGGCTAATGCCGCAACTGAAGGTGTCCGTTTTGCAGCCAAAGAAGGTGCTTTAACAAATGCTACGAGAGCCTTTTGGCTAAAACAATGGGGCGGTGACATTAGTTCAAAATCAAAATTATGCAGTATCCCATTTTCAGGAGATTTTGTCTTCGGGCCAGAACTGGACGCCATTTTAGAAAGCGCCTCCGATAAAAAAAGGGATTTCCAGAGAACAAAGCTCCTCCCAAAAAACCTTCTTTCGTCCCTTCAGGAATACCAGGAGTCCTTTCGGGGAAAAGGTAAACAGGGACGTTGGAGAGGGCGGGGGTTTCTATTCTCCAGTTCCCCTGACAACGCGGAGGGAAGAAGCAATGACGCGAGTGGGGGGAGTCTGTTGGGGTTTGTCACTCAGTGGACTCCATTACTTCAAACCCTTGGGTCCTGAATATTGTCAGCACAGGGTACAGGATAGAATTCAGTGCCCCCCCCCCCCTCCCGCCATCAAGATTCATGCCACCCTTACTTCTCCTCTACCCATTATCTCATCTGACAGGAAGTTTCATCTCTCATCTCTCAGGAGTGGTCACCCGGTTCCTCAGGATCAAGTAAAGAGGGCTTTTACTCCCCCTCTTCCTGGTCAAAAAACCCAACGGGTCAAACCGGCTAATAATAAACTTAAAGGCCTTGAACAACTTCTACCGATTCCAGTGGAAACACCTGTAGGTGATGATCTGCACCCCAACTATTCACACGATTACTGTTGTACACAATAGATCTGTAAAGACGCCTATTATCACATCCCAATTACACCCTCATCCCAGAGATTTCTCAGTTCTCGTCTTCTCTCCAGAGGGTTCTATCCTCCACTTCCAGTTTCGGGCTCTCCTTTGGGATCTCCTCAGCTCCAAGAGTATTTACAAAGATCATGGTGGAGGTGGTGGCATTCCTAAGACTACAGGGAGTATATATCACCCTTACTGACGATCTGCTGATTGTGGGGAAGGACAGGGCAGATCTTATTGCAGCAAGAGATCTTACTATAGAAAAACTCTCAGATCTAGGATGGCTTATCAACACTCGGAGTCAGACTTTCTCCCTCTACTCACAAAAAATTCCTTGGTGTAATGTTAAATTCTACTCATCTAATGTCTTTCTCCCTCAGGAAAAGTAGATGATCTGAGACATCAGGTTCACTCCTTCAGAAGGAAGATTTCCATCTCAGTTCGAGGAGCAATGAAAGTCTAGGTCTCCTTACGCTTGCTCCATCGGTGGCCTGGAGCCAAAGCCATTCCCGATCCTACAGAGTTGGATTTCAGCAGTTGGAACAGAAGGTCCTCAGGGTTGGACAAGAGTCATCATTCCATCCTCAGTAAAAAGGGACTTACAGTGGTGGTTACAAAGAAAAAATTGGAAAACGGGGTCCATTGGCACTGCCTTCCACGTCTTACAATTACGACAGATGCAAGAGCGTGGGCTGAGGAGCGGTCTTCCCTTCCCACTATGCCCAGGGTTATGGACACCCCCCAATCAGGAAACAACCATCCTAATTACCGAGAATTACGGGCTGTCTGGAAGCCCTAAGATTAAATGCATCTCCTAAACAATCAGCATGTACACATATTATCAGACAACACCACGGCGGGGTCTTATCTGAGAAGACAAGGAGAACAAGGTCGACAACTTTCCTCCCTAATGCCCACCATCTTCTCCGGGCAGAGGGAAATATACTTTCCATCTCTGCAACTCACCTGAGAGGAACCTGAACAGGGAGGCGGACTTCCTCAGCAGGAAGGAAGTCTCCCCCAACGAGTGGAGCATCAATCAGGAAGTCTTCCTTCAACTCACGGACCTGTGGGGGGTTCTCAGATCGATCTCTTCGCCACAAAAGAGAACTCAGTATGCCATCGATATTACTCTCTGGAAGCAGGGAACCGAAGGATCGACTGGATGCATTCAGCCATCAATGGAGCGAACCTCTCTCCATGCCTTCCCCCCTATTCCTTGATGCAGGGTCCTCGAAAAATTCTTTCAGACCAGGCAAGGGTAATTCTCATCTGCCCAAATTGGCCAAAAAAGATTGGTACTCCCTGCTGACATCCTTGGCCAGCAGCAACCGGTGATGCACCTTCACGGAGAGAAACCTTCTACATCAGGACCGATTTTCATCCCGACCAGGAAGGTTCAGCTAGCAGCATGGATCCTGAATCTGAGTTCCTGCATCGCGGGGGCTTTCCAGGGCTGTAGTAGCCACTCTTAAGGCAAGTAGAAGGAAAAGTTACGTTTGCAAATATCACAAAATGGAAGAAAATTTGTAACATTCTGTTACATATTCCCCGTCTCAACCTAACCCCATATCTTACAGATTCTGAACTTCCTACAGAAAGGCCTGGAGCAAGGCCTTTCCACCAGCACCTTGAAGGTCCAGGTTTCTGCCCTTGGCGCCTTTTTGATTGTCCTCTGGGGAGCACAGGTGGGTCAAAAGGTTATCCTAGCCTCTCCAGAATCAGACCCCAGATTCTCAGGAGAATTCCTACCTGGGACCTTAAACTGGTACTACATGCACTTTCCAGACCACCGTTTGAACCTCTGGATAGCGCTACTATTAAAGCCTAACGCTAAAACTACCCTTCTCATTACTGTTACTACAGCTAGAAGATGTGGTGAGCTTCGGCTATCTCAATCAAGAGCCTTACATGCGTTGTGTCTGACGTATAATCTACTCAGATCCAGGCTTCATTCCCAAGGTGCATCCAGATTCCACAGGAGTAAGAATCACCCTTCCATCTTTCTGTGAAAACCCCATTTCTAGCAAGGAAGCGTCATGGCATCTTCTGGATGTAAGAAAATTGTGCAGCTTACCTACAGCTTACAGAACCCTGGGCATAGACAATAACCTGTTTATTAATCCATGGGGAGATAAGATAAAGGGAAGAGGGCTTCGAAAACATCTATAGCAGAGGTTTTAAAATTAGCTATCTCTACATGCTATACGATGGCAAGGGAAGAGGTTCACTACGAATATGAAGGCCCATTCCACCAGGGTTATGTCCACTTCCTGGCTGAGAAAGAGGTGTTCTCTAGGCAGATCTGCAAGGCCGCTACCTGGGCTCACCTCCACCTGTATAAAACACTCGGTTGGATTACGGTTCTCAGGACCTCTCCTTTGCAGGAAGGTTCTTCAAGCAGTTATCCACCTAAAGTTCTACTTTGGTAGATCTCCAAGTGGGCCGTTCATGGGGGACGTATGGAAATGTGAATTAGACTCACCGGTAATTCGTTTCATCTAGTCCTCCATGACGGCCTAATATTTTTCCCTCCCTAGGTTTATCTGTATTGTATGTGAATAAATAACATACAAAATAAATTTGTGTACCTTCCACTGGTGTAGTGTATATTTGGTAGACACTGGCGGGAGGATGCGGGTGGGAGGCTTTTAACTCTCTGCTTCCTGTCCCACAGAGGTCAAGGGGCATCCCAAGTGGGCCATCATGGAGGATAGATGGAAACTGAATTACCGTGATGAGTCTAATTCCACATTTATATCATAGGGACAATTACAAATATAAAAACATGACAGAGCATAACATTCGTATGGAACAACAGGAGGTCCCTGCTCGCAAAACTCATTGTCTGTTCAAGAAACCAGTCTGAGATGATTCCAGCTTATTACATGGCGCATTATCCTGCTGAAAGTAGCCATAGATGTTGGGTACATTGTGGTCATAAGGGATGGACATGGTCAGCAACAATACTCAGTAGGCTGTGGCGTTGCAACGATGCTCAATTGGTACCAAGGGGCCAAAGAGTGCCAAGAAAATATTCCCCCACCATGACACCACCACCACCAGCTGAACCGTTGATACAGGCAGGATGGATCCATGCTTTATGTTGACGCCAAAATCGACTACCATCCGAATGTCGCGCAGAAATCGAGACTCATCAGACCAGGCAACGTTTTTTCCAATCTTCTGTCCAATTTCGATGAGCTTGTGCAAATTGTAGCTTCAGTTTCCTGTTCTTAGCTGAAAGAAGTGGCACCCGGTGTGGTCTTCTGCTGCTGTAGCCCATCTGCCTCAAAGTTCGACGTAATGTGCATTCAGCGATGTCTTCTGCCTACCTTGGTTGTAACGGGTGGCGGATTTGAGTCAATGTTGCCTTCTATCAGCTCGAACCAGTCTGCCCATTTCTCCTCTGACCTCTGGATCAACAAGATGCCCACAGACAGAACTGCCGTCACTGGATGTTTTTCTTTTTTTGGACCATTCTCTGTAAACCCTAGAGATGGTTGGTGTGAAATCCCAGTAGATCAGCAGTTTCTGAAATACTCTGAACGTTGATGGTTGTTGGTGCCAGAAGGGCTGGTCTAAGGCACTCAATTGAAGACTCTGCACAACTTAAGGATCCTATGGACCGCAAGGCGGACGGTCTTCTTAAGAGAGCTTGGGAAACATCCATGATCAGTCTAAAGTCCAACCTGTCGGCCACCTCAGTCGCCAGAACCCTCCTTTTCTGGATGAACCAACTAGATTCGCATATCAGAGAAGGCACTCCTAGAGCTTCTCTGTTGGAAAGTATTCCCCTCCTGAAATCTGCTACTGCCTTCTTGGCTAATGCCGCAACTGAAGGTGTCCGTTTTGCAGCCAAAGAAGGTGCTTTAACAAATGCTACGAGAGCATTTTGGCTAAAACAATGGGGCGGTGACATTAGTTCAAAATCAAAATTATGCAGTATCCCATTTTCAGGAGATTTTGTCTTCGGGCCAGAACTGGACGCCATTTTAGAAAGCGCCTCCGATAAAAAAAGGGGATTTCCAGAGAACAAAGCTCCTCCCAAAAAACCTTCCTTTCGTCCCTTCAGGAATACCAAGGAGTCCTTTCGGGGAAAAGGTAAACAGGGACGTTGGGAGAGGCCGGGGGTTTCTATTCTCCAGTTCCCCTGACAACGCCGGAGGGAAGAAGCAATGACGCCAGAGTGGGGGGGAGTCTGTTGGGGTTTGTCACTCAGTGGACTTCCATTACTTCAAACCCTTGGGTCCTGAATATTGTCAGCACAGGGTACAGGATAGAATTCAGTGCCCCCCCCCCCTCCCGCCATCAAGATTCATGCCACCCTTACTTCTTCCTCTACCCATTATCTCATCTGACAGGAAGTTTCATCTCTCATCCTCTCAGGAGTGGTCACCCCGGTTCCTCAGGATCAAGTAAAGACGGGCTTTTACTCCCCCCTCTTCCTGGTCAAAAAACCCAATGGGTCAAACCGGCTAATAATAAACTTAAAGGCCTTGAACAACTTCTTACCGATTCCATGTGGAAACACCTGTAGGTGATGATCTGCCACCCAACTTATTCACACCGATTACTGTTTGTACACAATAGATCTGTAAGACGCCTATTATCACATCCCAATTCACCCCTCATCCCAGAGATTTCTCAGGTTCTCTGTCTTCTCTCCAGAGGGTTCTATCCTCCACTTCCAGTTTCGGGCTCTTCCTTTTGGGATCTCCTCACCTCCAAGAGTATTTACAAAGATCATGGTGGAGGTGGTGGCATTCCTAAGACTACAGGGAGTATCTATCATCCCTTACTTAGACGATCTGCTGATTGTGGGGAAGGACAGGGCAGATCTTATTGCAGCAAGAGATCTTACTATAGAAAAACTCTCAGATCTAGGATGGCTTATCAACACTCGGAAGTCAGACCTTTCTCCCTCTACTCACAAAAAATTCCTTGGTGTAATGTTAAATTCTACTCATCTAATGTCCTTTCTCCCTCAGGAAAAAGTAGATGATCTGAGACATCAGGTTCACTCCTTCAGAAGGAAGATTTCCATCTCAGTTCGAGGAGCAATGAAAGTTCTAGGTCTCCTTACCTCCGATCGGTGGCCTGGAGCCAAAACCATTCCCGTATCCTACAGAGTTGGATTCTCAGCAGTTGGAACAGAAGGTCCTCGGGGTTGGACAAGAGTCATCATTCCATCCTCAGTAAAAAGGGACTTACAGTGGTGGTTACAAAGGAAAAATTTGGAAAACGGGGTCCATTGGCACTGCCTTCCACGTCTTACAATTACGACAGATGCAAGCAGCGTGGGCTGAGGAGCGGTCTTCCCTTCCCACTATGCCCAGGGTCTATGGACACCCTCCCAATCCAGGAAACCATCCAATTACCGAGAATTACGGGCTGTCTGGGAAGCCCTAAGATTAAATGCATCTCTCCTAAAAAATCAGCATGCACACATATTATCAGACAACACCACGGCGGTGTCTTATCTGAGAAGACAAGGAGGAACAAGGTCGACAACTCTTTTCCTCCGAACTCGCACCATCTTCTCCTGGGCAGAGGGAAATATACTTTCCATCTCTGCAACTCACCTGAGAGGAACCCTGAACAGGGAGGCGGACTTCCTCAGCAGGAAGGAAGTCTCCCCCAACGAGTGGAGCATCAATCAGGAAGTCTTCCTTCAACTCACGGACCTGTGGGGGGTTGGCCCTAGCGCTTCCCATCATAGAATTCTAATGGCCCCAATAGCCTCCAGGACCATAGAATTTATGCCCCCAGCCTACCCCCAACATAGAATTTTAGCCCCCAGCCTACCCTAACATAGAATTATATGCCCCGCCTACTCCCAACATAGAATAAGCCCCTGCCCTCCCCAGACATAGTAACTAATTTCCCCACCGCCCCAGTGATATAATGCCCCAGCCTGCCCCAAAGAATACATGCCCCCTCACCCATACCCCGGATATAATAATGCCCCCCGCCCCAGACATAGAATAATGCCCCCCCCCAACATATAATTATGCCCCTCCAACCCAGATAGATAATCCCCTGCCCCAACATATAATTAATGCCCCTGCCAGCCCCAATAAAGAATAATGCGCCCCCACCCCAGACATATAATTATGCCCCCTTCCAGCCCCGATATAGATATCCCCCCCGCCCCCGACATCTAATTAATGCCCCCTGCCAGCCCCAGATAAAGAATAATGCGCCCCCCACCCCAGAACATACTAATTAATATCCCCACCAGCCCCAGATAAGAATAATGCCCCCGCCCGCCCGAGATATACATATGCCCCGCCCCGACATAAATAATGTCCCCATTATGTGATTAAAGCAAAAACTTAAATTCCCCTCTTTGGCCCGTTTCTTCCTGTCCCGCCGGTCTTCAGTAAGCTTGGTGTTGAGGCGCGCCTCTTACACCAAGCCGGAGCGACACGGGAGGGCCGGAGAGCTGACATGTAAGTGTCAGCGCTCCTCCACACTACACGGTCGCGCAATGACGTTAATTGCGTGACCTGTATAGCTGAGTGTATACACAGACGCGAGCCAGCAGTGCTGCGCTGCGTCTGTGTGTCTAATTAATAGTAACCTGCATCGAACGATGGCAGGACTATAGATTATGTTCAAAGTTGTAGGGAGTGCGGACCGGTCCTGGACCACCTCCAACCGCCCCAGACCACCAGCCACCTGGAAAATTCCCGGTGGGTTATAATGTCCAGTCCGCCCTGATCTTTCACAGTGTGTCCTGATAAAGATCAGGGCACGACTGTCAGGGCTTAGTAGTAGCTGGTTCTGGCTGCACGTCTTCCCTGCTTCCTTCCCCCTCCAGGTCCGACTATGTAGCAGTTTAGCAGATACAGAGGTGGGGGAGGACTGCTACAGTAACACAGCGGTACACAAAGCAGGAAGCTTCTCCCTCATCCCAATGCTGCGATGCCCGATGCCTCTATCCTCTGAGTGCAGGCGCCTCTCGCCTGTTTCCTCTGCCTCACCTATACAGTAACTTGCGCTCCGGTCCCCATAATCTAATCTCGTTCACTCCCTCTTCCCTCATGATGGAGAAGAGAGGACCCTTACATTTAGTATTTTTCCGTTTTACCTACCAGGGTTTCTCAGTTGCGGCTGATCTCCCCTTAACCCACTGACCCGCATTGGCCTCATAGATGCGCATGTTCTGTCTCTATTGCTCATTCCCTCCAAGAGTTCCCCTAATGGTGGAGGTAGTGAGGCTTCTGGGTGTAGATGCACCTCTCTGTAGTGACTTCCATTCATCTGTTTTTTCTTAGGGTCCATCTTGGAATGGGAGCCTGGTTGGTGCAAACACTGTATATGCTGTATTTCCACCGGCAGGCTTTGTTCCAGGCAACATTTTGGTTGGGATTTCTGCATTAAAAAAGCTTAAAGAACAGGCTTTTATTGGATTGTATAGCAAAACTATTGAAGGATTAAACTTGTAGATGAGCGTAGGTTTTTTTCATTGCAGATCAGATTGTTGCCTCTTTGACACTGGCACTTACAATGCGAATTTTGATGCGTATTTTGATATTAAGACCTAACCACTCCCCGTCTGGCTTATTTTGCATTATTTTTTTTACCATTCATTTGCTGCATTCAAGTTGGCTGTGTTGCTTTTTTTGCTCTGCAATTTGCGTCCTTTGCAAAAACGCATGGTTAGTGTTTGTCTTCCTTGATTCGGCCTATTTCTCCTAGCCTTCATTGTCTGCAAGGTTGTGTAACAAATCTATGAAACTGTAGAGACTTAATTTACTTCCCAAAAACTCACTGTGTCCTGCAAAGAGAAAATATCCTTTGCAGGATTGCAGCACTGAATGTGCTAAAGCCAGAATAGGAGGGACTTCCGGCTGACTTTCCAGGCTCTCCCGGGGGTTCTGTATCTAGCTCCAAAACAGTTGAGGGAGAGGTTTCTGGTGCCGTTCTCCTATATTCCATTGATGTCACACAGCCTTTAGTTACCTTTCGTCAAAGGCTGCAGCCTCAAGTCTGACTGCCCCTTCCAATATCTGTGCACTGTTGCAGGGAGCCAATATCGGTCCCCTGTCACAGCAGCTCCTGTATACACTTAAAGAGGACCTTTCGTACTTCACTTACATGGATTATGATACACTTCTGTAGGGGCTGCTACATGATTCATGGGCACTTTGATGTTTTCTTTCTAGCCCTCACGGTTGCAGAGTGATTAGTCACAAGATCTGACCATTACTTCTGTGTTTGGTCAGAAGGAGGAGCTGGGGGCGTTTTTTTATATAATCTCTCTCATACTGTTTGTGGTGAATGTAATTTCTCTATCGCATCTAAAGGCTATGTTCACACACATTCTAATATTCTGTTGACATCGCATTTACACAATGTTTACAAAATGTAATTTTACACGAATGCAACTGTTGCATAAGTGTTATGTGCGCAAGCTCATAGCGCAAATGTAACGCATACGCTGCGTAAACGGGATATAAACACAAGATTAAGCATGAATGGACACAAATACCGCGTAAGCGTACCCTGTCATATGCGGAATAAGCGTAACATGATTCACCCGCTGCAAACCGTGACTCAAATGCCATGTAAGCGAAACTAGGCACAAATGCGGCGTAAGCGCAGCTGGCGCAAAACACCCGTAATCGCGGCTGGCGCAAAGCCACGTAATCGCAGCTGGCGCAAACGCCATTCGATCAATTATCTTTTGAGCTTTAGTGTGCCTTCCTTTTCTTATATAAGTGTTCCAATGCAGTAATTGCTGAAAAAAACATTTGACCCATTTCTTGTGGCTTGGATTTTATGGCTTCACTGTACGCCCCAAATTACAGTCTACTTCATTTTGGGTCAGTACATCACAGTACCAAATTTATAGGTATTACAAAAAGAACTGTATAAACCTTTCGATAATTTTTTTTTTTGAAATATATTATACCTCACCGGCCACTTTATTAGGTACACCATGCTATAACGGGTTGGACCCCCTTTTGCCTTCAGAACTGCCTCAATTCTTCGTGGCATAGATTCAACAAGTGCTGGAACATTCCTCGAGAGTTTTGGTCCTTATGACATGATGGTATCACACAGTTGCTGCAGATTTGTCGGCTGCACATCCATGATGCAAATCTCCCGTTCCACCACATCCCAAAGATGCTCTATTTGATTGAGATCTGGTGACTGTGGAGGCCATTTGAGTACACTAATAATAATAATAACTTTATTTCCAATGCTTCCCCCATGACGGCCCACTTGGAGGATGCCCCTTGACCTCTGTAGGGACAGGAAGCAGAGAGGTTAAAAGCTCCCACCGCATCCTCCCGCCAGTGTCTTCCTGTCCCTACAGGGGAGTAGGTCAAGAGGCTCTCCCTCTCCTCCAATGGGGGGTGGGACGTTTTTTCTGTTACCTGGGTTACGCCGGTCTATTGCAGGCTGTAGTTCCCCTCCGGATCGTTCCACGGCTGGGTCTCCCTCCCTGTTCTAAGTGATCCGGAAGCTCGGTCCTCTCCAGCGGCTGTCGACGGCCTACGTGAGGACGTGCGACACATTCAGGCGCTCCGTTCCCAGTCCTTTGCGCCTATGACGACTTCCGTCTGCGTCCGGAAGTGAGGTCAGTGCGTCCCGGAGCGCCGGAATGGCGCACAACAGCCACCTGCAAGGGGGATGGCTCCTGATAGTACTTAAACTAGCACTATCATGGGGGCCAGTTGCGGTGTCTCGTACTGGTGCATGTACCGTTTCAGTGGTTTTGCCATCCCAGACATTCCTGACATGGCTGATGAGGCAGACTTGTGGGAAGAATGCAAATAAGTTTTCCAAGGTGTTAAATGGAAAACAATACCTCCTTTTGCTACCTTGAAAGGCAGCCCCCTTAACATCAAGTATGACTTACAAGAAGTCTTAAAAATGATGTGTGGGATTAAGCCAAACCAGTTATATCTCTATTCCATAAGGAACGACTCCCAACTGTAACAGCACTGTTTCGACCTGATGGTCTCCTCAGTACAGCGTAGGAACTGATTGGCTATGTGAGAGGCTATTACAGGACAGACAGTAGGTGTTCTCCTAAGGAGACATCCAATTAGCCACCTTAAAGCTTTAAGTCTCCACAACGCTTTAGGAGGTATTGTTTTCCATTTAACACCTTGGAAAACTTATTTGCATTCTCCAGAATTCCCTAGTGGGCATTATGGCTTTAAGTCTCCACACGCCTTAAGGTGGCCTTAATTGGCATTGTCTCCTTAAGGAGAACACCTACTGTCTGTCCCGAGGCAGACTTGGGCATACTCCACCCTCCTGGTCATGTAAGTGGTGCTGTATAGCATGTTCTAGTAGTAGTTACTATATACTTTAGAACCCCAAGTTATTCATTCCTCACCTTCCCTTAGTCCCTTGATCCTTATCCTAAGGGAGAAAGAAAAGAGGACAGACCAAAGGTCTGAGAAGGCTAGCAAGCCTGTGAAGCAGAGTACTGCTAAAAATGTAACATGTGTTTTCATACCATGCCTGAGGCATACTCAAAGCCCATTTGCAGAACTTGTATTGAAGAGTTCATGCGAGAAGAGAAACTTCTTGTATGGAAGAATTAAAATCCTTTATTGAGAAAAGTAGTTGCTTCAGTAGCTTCGCCAGCGCAGAGGAACCCCTCCTAAAAAACGAGATAGCGGACATCTCCTCCTCTGAGGAAGAGAACTAGATTCAGAAGTCCCATCTGTTCTCAAGTCGATCGGAGGATCTTGATTCACAGGATATAAGTCAAAAAACTGATCCGCGTCACCTCTTCCAATTAGAAGAGTTAGTAACCTACTAAAGGCTATATGTAAAACTCTAAATATTGAAGAGAAGTTCCTTGCATATCCTGAGAGGACGAATTGTTTGGGGGACTGAAGCTAAAAAACAACGCGTCTTTCCGGTTAATGAACCCTTTTAGGTTTAATTACGGAAGAATGGAAGACCCAGAAGAAGATAACACTTCAAAGGGTTTAGGCGATGTCTCGCCTTGACCAAAGTCTCAAGAGTGGGACTCTGTTTCAAAAATGGATGTACAATAACAAGGTTTCAAAAAAACAGACCACCATTTGAAGACTCTGCACAACTTAAGGATCCTATGGACCGCAAGGCGGACGGTCTTCTTAAGAGAGCTTGGGAAACATCCATGATCAGTCTAAAGTCCAACCTGTCGGCCACCTCAGTCACCAGAACCCGCCTTTTCTGGATAACCAACGATTCGCATATCAGAGAAGGCACTCCTAGAGCTTCTCTGTTGGAAAGTATTCCACTCCTGAAATCTGCTACTGCCTTCTTGGCTAATGCCGCAGCTGAAGGTGTCCATTTTGCAGCCAAAGAAGGTGCTTTAACAAATGCTACGAGAGCATTTTGGCTAAAACAATGGGGTGGTGACATTAGTTCAAAATTATGCAGTATCCCATTTTCAGAGATTTTGTCTTCGGGCCAGAACTGGACGCCATTTTAGAAAGCGCCTCCGATAAAAAAGGGGATTTCCAGAGAACAAAGCTCCTCCCAAAAAACCTTCCTTTCGTCCCTTCAGGAATACCAAGGTCCTTTCGGGGAAAAGGTAACAGGGACGTTGAGTTACCTAAAGGGGCGAGGCCGGGGGTTTCTATTCTCCAGTTCGCCTGACAAACGCCGGAGGGAAGAAGCAATGACGCCAGAGTGGGGGGAGTCTGTTGGGTTTGTCACTCAGTGGACTCCATTACTTCAAACCCTTGGGTCCTGAATATTGTCAGCACAGGGTACAGGATAGAATTCAGTGCCCCCCCCCCCCCTCCCGCCATCAAGATTCATGCCACCCTTACTTCTTCCTCACCATTATTCTATCTGGCAGGAAGTTTCATCTCTCATCTCTCAGGAGTGTGTCACCCCGTTCCTCAGGATCAAGTAAAGACGGGCTTTTACTCCCCCCTCTTCCTGGTCAAAAAACCCAATGGTCAAACCGGCTAATAATAAACTTAAAGGCCTTGAACAACTTCTACCGATTCCATGTGGAAACACCTTAGGTGATGATCTGCCACCCAACTTATTCACACGATTACTGTTTGTCACAATAGATCTGTAAGACGCCTATTATCACATCCCAATTCACCCCTCATCCCAGAGATTTCTCAGGTTCTCTGTCTTCTCTCCAGAGGGTTCTATCCTCCACTTCCAGTTTCGGGCTCTTCCTTTTGGGATCTCCTCACCTCCAAGAGTATTTACAAAGATCATGGTGGAGGTGGTGGCATTCCTAAGACTACAGGGAGTATTATCATCCCTTACTTAGACGATCTGCTGATTGTGGGGAAGGACAGGGCAGATCTTATTGCAGCAAGAGATCTTACTAAGAAAAACTCTCAGATCTAGGATGGCTTATCAACACTCGGAAGTCAGACCTTTCTCCCTCTACTCACAAAAAATTCCTTGGTGTAATGTTAAATTCACTCATCTAATTCCTTTCTCCCTCAGGAAAAAGTGAAGATCTGAGACATCAGGTTCACTCCTCAGAAGGAAGATTTCCATCTCAGTTCGAGGAGCAATGAAAGTTCTAGGTCTCCTTACCTCCGATCGGTGGCCTGGAGCCAAACCATTCCCGTACCTACAGAGTTGGATTCCAGCAGTTGGAACAGAAGGTCCTCGGGTTGGACAAGGAGTCATCATTCCATCCTCAGTAAAAGGACTTACAGTGGTGGTTACAAAGGAAAAATTTGGAAAACGGGGTCCATTGGCACTGCCTTCCAGTCTTACAATTACGACAGATGCAAGCAGCGTGGGCTGAGGAGCGGTCTTCCCTTCCCACTATCGCCAGGGTCTATGGACACCCTCCCAATCCGGAAACCATCCATTACCGAGAATTACGGGCTGTCTGGGAAGCCCTAAGATTAAATGCATCTCTCCTAAAAAATCAGCATGCACACATATTATCAGACAACACCACGGCGGTGTCTTATCTGAGAAGACAAGGAGGAACAAGGTCGACAACTCTTCCTCCCTAACGCGCACCATCTTCTCCTGGGCAGAGGGAAATATACTTTCCATCTCTGCAACTCACCTGAGAGGAACCTGAACAGGGAGGCGGACTTCCTCAGCAGGAAGAAGTCTCCCCAACGCGTGGAGCGCATCAATCAGGAAGTCTTCCTTCAACTCACGGACCTGTGGGGGGTTTCTCAGATCGATCTCTTCGCCACAAAAGAGAACTCAGTATGCCATTGATATTACTCTCTGGAAGCAGGGGAACCGAAAGATCGACTGGATGCATTCAGCCATCAATGGAGCGAACCTCTCTCCTATGCCTTCCCCCCTATTCCCTTGATTGCAAGGGTCCTCAGAAAAATTCTTTCAGACCAGGCAAGGGTAATTCTCATCTGCCCAAATTGGCCAAAAAAGATTTGGTACTCCCTGCTGACATCCTTGGCCCAGCAGCAACCGGTGATGCTACCTTCACGGAGAAACCTTCTACATCAGGGACCGATTCTTCATCCCGACCCAGGAAGGCTTCAGCTAGCAGCATGGATCCTGAATCCGAGTTCCTGACATCGCGGGGGCTTTCCAGGGCTGTAGTAGCCACTCTTAAGGCAAGTAGGAAGAAAGTTACGTTTGCAATATATCACAAAATCTGGAAGAAATTTGTAACATTCTGTTACATTATCCCCCGTCTCAACCTAACCCCAATATCTTACAGATTCTGGACTTCCTACAGAAAGGCCTGGAGCAAGGCCTTTCCACCAGCACCTTGAAGGTCCAGGTTTCTGCCCTTGGCGCCTTCTTTGATTGTCCTCTGGCGGAGCACAGGTGGGTCAAAAGGTTTATCCTAGCCTCCTCCAGAATCAGACCCCAGATTCTCAGGAGAATTCCTACCTGGGACCTTAAACTGGTACTACATGCACTTTCCAGACCACCGTTTGAACCTCTGGATAGCGCTACTATTAAGAGCCTAACGCTAAAAACTACCCTTCTCATTACTGTCACTACAGCTAGAAGATGTGCTGTCTGATCGTATAATCCTTACTCTAGATCCAGGCTTCATTCCCAAGGTGGCATCCAGATTCCACAGGAGTCAAGAAATCACCCTTCCATCTTTCTGTGAAAACCCCATTTCTAGCAAGGAAGCGTCATGGCATCTTCTGGATGTAAGAAGAATTGTGCTAGCTTACCTACAGCTACAGAACCCTGGCGCAGACAATATCTCCCACCCTAAAGTTCTCTTATTTGGTAGATCTCTCATGGGGGACGTATTGGAAATGTGGAATTAGACTCACCGGTAATTCAGTTTCCATCTAGTCCTCCATGACGGCCTATATATTTTTCCCTCCCTAGGTTAATTCTGTATTGTATGTGAATAAATAACATACAAAATAAAATTTTGTTGTACCTTCCACTGGTGTAGTTATTTGGTAGACACTGGCGGGAGGATGCGGGTGGGAGGCTTTTAACCTCTCTGCTTCCTGTCCCTACAGAGGTCAAGGGGCATCCTCCAAGTGGGCCATCATGGAGGACTAGATGGAAACTGAATTACCGGTGAGTCTAATTCCACATTTATATCATAGGGGACAATTACAAATATAATATAACATGACAGAGCATAACATTCGTATGGAACAACAGAAGGTCCCTGCTCGCAAGAACTCATTGTCATGTTCAAGAAACCAGTCTGAGATGATTCCAGCTTTATTACATGGCGCATTATCCTGCTGAAAGTAGCCATCAGATGTTGGGTACATTGTGGTCATAAAGGGATGGACATGGTCAGCAACAATACTCAGGTAGGCTGTGGCGTTGCAACGATGCTCAATTGGTACCAAGGGGCCCAACGAGTGCCAAGAAAATATTCCCCACACCATGACACCACCACCACCAGCCTGAACCGTTGATACAAGGCAGGATGGATCCATGCTTTCATGTTGACGCCAAATTCTGACCCTACCATCCGAATGTCGCAGCAGAAATCGAGACTCATCAGACCAGGCAACGTTTTTCCAATCTTCTGCTGTCCAATTTCGATGAGCTTGTGCAAATTGTAGCTTCAGTTTCCTGTTCTTAGCTGAAAGAAGTGGCACCCGGTGTGGTCTTCTGCTGCTGTAGCCCATCTGCCTCAAAGTTCGACGTACTGTGCATTCAGAGATGCTCTTCTGCCTACCTTGGTTGTAACGGGTGGCGATTTGAGTCACTGTTGCCTTTCTATCAGCTCGAACCAGTCTGCCCATTCTCCTCTGACCTCTGGCATCAACAAGATGCCCACAGCCCACAGAACTGCCGCTCACTGGATGTTTTTTCTTTTTTGGACCATTCTCTGTAAACCCTAGAGATGGTTGTGTGTGAAAATCCCAGTAGATCAGCAGTTTCTGAAATACTCTGAACGTGGCATGGTTGTTGGTGCCAGAAGGGCTGGTCTAAGGCACTCAAATCACCTTTCTTCCCCATACTGATGCTCGGTTTGAACTGCAGGAGATTCTTGACCATGTCTACATGCCTAAATGCACTGAGTTGCCGCCATGTGATTGGCTGATTTGAAATTAAGTGTTATCGAGCAGTTGGACAGGTGTACCTAATAAAGTGGCCGGTGATTATATATACATCTAAAGTGCCATTTTTGACCAATACCTAACATGTTTGATATAAATAGTAAATATCATAGTTGTAGGGAAACAACTTTTTCCCCATTTGAAGTTTTTGGGGGTTTTTTTACTATTTTTCAGACCCCCTAAAATAATTTAACCCTAGGTTATCTGATCCTACCATATACTTGGGAAGTAAGAGTTCTCCTTACGGAGACTGCCAATTAAGGCCACCATGAATCCACTAGGGCAGTGATGGCGAACCTTTAAGAGACAGAGTGCCCAAACTGCAAACCAAAGCCAACGTTTCTATCGCGAGGTGCCAACACAGAAATTTAGCCCAATGGTGCCACAATGCCACTTAACAATAAGACAAATAATACTGCCATATAATGATGCCACCTTTACAACCACATAAATAGCATCATTCTGGTAATAAAGACTATAGAAAGGCCAATGTTACCCATAGTACTGCTATACTATGCTATACAAATATAGCAATGAATATCATATTACTGCCATTCAGTGAGGAATATTACCGCCATATACTGATTATCTTTACCCCCATACAGTGACAGCAGTCCTGAGTAGATGCAGGGACTAGGGGACTGTGATAAGTTAGATTGCTCATGGACCAAATATTGCCATCTTTACCCCCTTTTTGTTTTTGCGTTTCCATTTTTTACTCCCCACCCTGAAAGAGCCCTGCAAAAAAAATTGCACTTCATAGTGATGGTATTTAGTATCCAATTCCCTGTACTGGGAAGTGGTAAAAAATTCCAAATGCAGTAAAATTGGTTAAAAAAATGCCTTTGTGACAAATTCTTGTGGGCTTGGATTTTACAGCTTCCACTGTGTACCCCAAACAACATGTTCTGTGGGTCGGTACGATCACAGGGATAATATATTTATATATGTTTAATAATGTTTGTATACATTTAAAAAAATTAAAACCTCCTGTACTAAAAAAAAAGTCATTTTGCCATCTTCTGGTGCGAATTTTTTGGGCGCTTTTTCATACTTTAGTGTACAGAGCTGTTTGTGGTGTAATTTTTGTTATATGAGATGACGCTTTCAGTGCTACCGTTTTGAGGACTGTACACCCATTTGACCACTTTTCATAACATTTTATTACATGTTGCAAAATGGCAAAAAAGTAAAGTAAAGTTTGGGAGGTGGTTTGTAGGACAAAGTGGTTGTTGTGGGGTGGATGCACAGGTGGATTTGGGATCACCCATATGAGAGCTGTCTGTGGCCACGTATACACTTGCCTCTGTCCGCAGCGCTCATCACCTGCACGATCCGGCCAGTGATGCAGCATAGCACCCACTTATATTGTACATAGGGTTCTTACTGTGGGGTTGTCCTGGCTTCACTGACTGCCATCTGCAGGTGATGAGCACTTCAGATACAGGCAATGTGGCCACAGACTGTCACACAGGGGGATTTGGGACACTAAACCACAAGTATTTATAGTTGGTTTAGTGTCACCTGCCAGGACCTCTGTAAGTGTGCACATCTCTGTGTGTGAGCAGCCCCAGCAGCTCCTGACCTTGTATCTCTGCTCTGCAGCTGTCAGCTCCGTTCTGTGAGCTGCCTCACTCTGTTCTCTTCCCACTTCCCGGACTGTAGAGGAGGAGGGGCGGGCACTGATCAGCTGCTCTTGTCTCACTAAGGCATCACTAGTGAGAGCAGAGCCGATCAGCTTCAGGACAGAGCCGGAGCTCCGACTTTGATGAGAATGGGGAGATGGTACGCGTGCCTGCAGAGAGGGCTCTGCGTGCCCTCTCTGGCACGCGTGCCATAGGTTCGCCACTGCTGCACTAGGGGTTTCTGGGGAAATATGCAAAGTTTTCAAGGATGGGATAAGGAAAACCAGGCCCTTTTAAGCTACCGTGCAAGGCAGCTCCCTTGACATCAAGCATGATCTACAAGAGGTCTTATGACATGATGCAGTGCTTTCTACATTTGGGAGTCTGTTCCTTCTGGAACAGATATATTGGTTTGGTTTTAATCCCACATCATGCCATCATGCCATAAGGCCTCATGCCATAAGGCCTACAGGTCATGCTTGATGTCAAGGGAGCTGCCTTACATGATAACTAAAAGAGGCATGGTTTTCTTTATCCCATCCTGGAAACCTGCATATTTTCCGAGAATACTACCATATACTGCCATACTACAGTATATGGGGATTTTTCATATATATTATAATGTGCAAATCGCAGATTTTAGGGCTTGTTTTTAATTGTGGGACTGTTAACATAATATACAAATTTGTGTAAGATAAATTGTGTAAGATCAGGATCATATATGGGCAGCACTGGAGTTTTATGTACATTCTTGACAAAAACAAAAATAATGGAAGTGAACTAGCCCCTACCACATCCACCTCCAACCACATGCATATGGCGAGTTAGCCTTATAAAGGTCTCTTTGGGTTAACAGGCCATAAAGGAATTTTCCTAAGGATGTTACCATATATGCATGTGAGCAAGCTTGGATCAATTTGGCTTAGGACGCAGCCAGTTTATAGCTTATGTTACTTATCAAAGAGATTCTGGGATTGTTTTTTTCCCCCACATGTTGTACTTCATTTAAGTGGTAAATTTTGGCTGATAAGTTACGCGTTTATTTCCAAAAAAAGAAAATTATGAATTTTTTGAAATTCTAAATCATTGCGTTTACAGGCAGATAGATTTACCACCTGAATAACAGTTCCCAAATGTCTACTTTACATTCTAATAATTTTTGAAATGTCTGGATAATTTATTTTGATGTCACGCGGCTTACAAATCGAACATTGATTTTCCATATTTTCAGAATTGACTATTTTGGGGATAAATACTGTTGTGAATGAAATTTTACATATTAAACATCAAACCCCAGATAATCAACCCATTCTCAAATCTGCACCTCTCAAAGAAACAGCTTTTAGGAAGATTGTCAACCCCTTAATTACATCAAAATGGAGGTGAAATTTAGAATGGTCAAATTGTGTCGATTATACGTTCATTTATTCTTAAAAATAAATACATTTCAAAAAAAAAAAAGAGAAAACCCACCATACAATTTGTTGTGCAATTTCTCCCGAGTGCAGAGACTTTTTTTCCTTGATTCAACTTTTTTTATTCAATTAAAACTCTATTTTATCTGAGCTCACTCTCTGCATTTCTTATCTCCCCCCCACACACACATGTGGCCGTGACTTGTTTTATTGGCGCAGAAGGGAAGGAGCGGCCTACATTTTTTTTTTGCAGGGTGTGATGCTTTTTCCAGTGTTACTATTTGGGCGTTGGTATCCCCTGATGTTGCAAGTTTAGGAAATTTTTTTAGGGCAGGAGTAGAAAAGCATCAATTCTGTACTGGATTTTTTCCTTTTTTTTTGGGGGGGGGGTTACCGTATAGACTAATAATCATGTTATCTTTATTCTATGGGTAGATACGATTAAGTGGATACCATATTTGCAGAGTGGCATAACATTTTTAATTTTTTGGCTACGGAGCTGGTTGATGGCTTGTTTTTTTTTCTGGGTCATGTTGTACTTTGCAACGGCATCATTCTGGAAAACAGAAAACATATGTTTTTTTTATCACTTTTAATTGCATATCACTTTTAATTGCATTTTTTATGGGGCTTTGGGGCTGCCATAGCAACGATCGGCGCCCCCAAAGACGTTTGCACCCTCGTGGGGGAAAGACCCCTATAAAATTTTTATTCAGACGGTCGTGGATGTTTGTTAGTTGGGCATTGTCACCCAGCAATGCAGGGTGGACTGGGTTCTTTTATTCAAGAAAATTGAAGGTTTTCTGCTTTTATTAATATTTAATTAATTGTTACTAATTAATTATTCATTTAATTATTTATTAAATAATTTAATGAACTTGTTACCCTTAAATAAACACCACAGCCATTATTTATCCAAAGGAACTTTGTCTGTGTATTTATTTATTAATTTAGAATGTTATTTTTGAGTAGGGCTTGTGCTGCCATGTTCTTTCCCAGACATACAGTACTACAGACAGCGGCCTATAAAGGACAAAGGCACAAGGATCCTGTTACTGACTGGGATTGAGAAATGAAGAGGACTTTGTAACGGAGTAAGTTATGAAATGTATTTATTCTTATTCAGATAAATGTAAATTAGTATTTAATGTTGTGAGTAGCATTGGTTTTAGTGGGGAATGTGCAGGGTCGAACTGGGGTGCCTGGGGCCCACCAGAGAAATTGATTCTGGGGGCCCACCATACAGCTGCCTAGAAATATTCGTTATTTCACAGGACTTCACGGCAGCTGCAGTTTGCTTAGCACTAACTTCCCAATAAAAATAACTAACTATAACACTTCAACTCCTTCGTATGTAAGACTAGGCACTGACATTATAGGAATAGTCTAGGTAGTTAGTCAGTAATTACCGTTATCAGATTCAAAAGTGGGATTCAGACGCAAGACGACTTCTGCCTTTTTTTCCTTATCACTGGAGAATTTTCACCAGATACCTTCATCTCTCTGTGGTACTAAAAATATCACCGTCACTACAGCACAATGTCACCTGGATAACAATGTCTCACTCTGTGCTCCTAAATAATATTTACCACTCACAACACAACAGACCGCACTGTGCCCCCCCCCCCCCACCAATACCAAATATACCCCCATAACAAAAAACATACTGTGCCCTCTCCATAAATGAAATATTACATTGAGCTCCTTAGTGTATTACAATCCACTTCCCCCCGAGTAAATAATATGATAAACCTAATAAATTAAATTGGACATGATTCCCTTTAATTAATTACATAATATATCATTTCCAATGCTCTCCTTATATTTACTGTTCTGCTTATCAAATATTTTATATAAAAGTCCTAATAAATACTCCTATTCAGGTATTTATTGGCACCGCACAGTACTACTACTCCTATCCTGTATATATTAGCACAGTACTACTACTCCTATCCTGTATATATGGAAACAGCACACTACTACTCCTATCCTGTATACATGTGCAATGCCCCCCCCCTTATTACATATGGTGCCCCCTTATTATACTGTATATATCTTCTAGTGGCCATTAATTATATTTATTACTTCAATGCAGTGCCTTACTACTGTGCCCCCCTATAATATATATGGTCTGCTAGTTAAAAATAATAAAATTCACTCACCTTTAGCAGCGCTCCCGCGTCCTCCGCGTCTCTTAGACTGGACTCTGCGACAGTGGAATTGACAAGAAGAAGCCCCGCGAATCAGGGTAACACGACGGAAAAAAACGACCACGTCGCACGCACTTATCAATGGCAGCGCAATTATCAGATTATAGTACCTGTGCTGTCACTCACTGGCAGGGGCCTCAGATCGGGATGGAGGCCCCTGCCGTAGCGCAGGTACCGGGGGACCACTGTGGGCCTGTGCGACCGGTGGCGTAACAAGACTCCAGTGCGAACTTCGAATCAGGGCCCCCATATTCCTAAACACTCACTGCTGGCCCTACCCCGTACATTATACTTTAAAATACACATATTTCATATATATACTCCACAGACATAAGCATACATACACAATAGCTCGCGTAAACACATATTAACACAGCACCATATATGCTCTACAAACGCTATATTTACGCTACACATACAAATACACACCATATATAAGAAACACTGAAAAACTGCACATTAATATACAGCACCAAAAAATGACTGCACTATAGGACTGCCCCTAAAAACAAAAGTCACTTTCATAGAAAATGATGTGGAAAATCCACATATACAATATGGTAGGATCAGTCGGACAACCTAGGGTTAAAGTACCCTAGGCGGTCTGAAAAATAGTAAAAAAAAATTAATTAAAATATCTAAAAATGTAAATACCCCCCTTTCCCTAGAACTGATATACATATAAATAAGCAGTAAAAATCATAAACATATTAGGTATCCAGAAATGTCTGATATAATAACGGTTATTCTTTGTGTTTAACCCCTAATGGAAAATAGCACCCATAGTCAAAAATGCCACTTTTTGCCATTTTGAAAAATATACAAAATTCAATAAAAAGTGATGAAAAGGCTGTACAGTCCTCAAAATGGTGGCTATGAAAACGCCATCAAAAGTCGCAAAAAATGACACCACACACAGCTCCATACACCGAAGTATGTCCTACTGCTGCTGATTGTTTCCCTTGTGAGTATTCCTTCCCCTACTGTATGAAAACCCTCTAGACCCTACACACTTCTGGTAATGTCCCCCCTACACACTTTTAATAGCCTGCACACACTTATTATAGATTAATGGCCCCTGCACACTTATTAGTGGTAATAGTTTAGGTATAGCCCCTATTTTTTTTTTTTATTTAACTGTATTTTTATTTCAATTAAAATATTTTATACAATACTCGTATGAGAAATCCAGATATTGTAAGCAATAACAGAACAAGAAATAAAAAAGAAAAATCAACCATAGTCAACAATTAGTTGTAAAAAGTTAACCTTAAGTCATTAGTTACATAGATGGTATAGCTCCTATTCATTAATAGCTTTAGGAAGGCCCCAGACCCCATACACACACAAGTTATAAACTGTAAAAAATAAACTAATACTCACTACACGCAATCATCCTCTTTCCATCCTTCTTCCCGGCTTCTCCTCTGTGCACGGAGGAAGGCGCCCAGCGCAGGCAGCATAGTGACGTCACACGCTGCCAGCACTGGGACGCCTTCTTCACGTCCCGTGCGCTTGTGACAGAGCAATGAAGTGTTTGCACAGCACTTCCTGCTCTGTCCTGGCTCGCAGCGATGCGTGCCTGCAACAAGGTGCCGGAAGTAGACGATGGCCTCAGATAGCGGCCCTTATACCCAGCGGCATATTTATGACAGGGGGCCCGGATCGAGACATTCATTATATTACTGTCCCTGTCCGGGCCCATACCTGCCAATGGGGGGGTCGCGATCGCGATCGTTACGCCACGGAGTGCGACCCTGCTGTCAGGGAAGCAGGACTGAAATTGAACACCGAAAAGTGAAGCTATTGCAGACTGAAGTGAGATATCTTGGTGTGCTCATTATCCCAGGAAAGAGACAAGCCCTACAGGACAGGATTGAAGCTGTTGCTTCTCTTTCCATTCCAACATCACACAAAGCTTTTAAGACATTTCTTGGGTTTTGTCAACTAGAGAATTCATAGATGGTTTTGCAGAAAAAGCCAAGCCTCTTTATGATCTCTTCGAAACTAATCATGATGATTCTTTTGGACCATGGGAGGAGGCACAACAGAAAGCTTTTGATACCTTGAAAAGAGATTTACCATCAGCACCAGCACTTGCTACTGTTGAGACACCATTGTCAGCAGTCCTTTTGCAGTCGCAAGGGGGGAGTGGAAAATTTTGGTATATTTTTACAAGCTCCTCACACCTGTCGGAAGGGTTTTGAAATTTGTGCCAGATATTTAGTGAGAGATCCAGAATGTACCAGTACCATAAGTAAAACGTAACTTTTAATAATTACTGATTAAAATTATTTCACATTGAACCACAATAGTATGCACATCAACCATGTAGTCAGCAAAAACACATCAGAAAGGGAGCTCGTTCAGACCTCCAATATGTCTCGGCTGACACGATTCCCAGTAATACCTCACCGTGTCTAAGTGCATTCCTGTATAGCATATGACACGGTGCATCATCTCAAAAGCACAGACCAACATTAATCCGGACAGTGAAGAATAATAGGGTTGATCTCACCAGTCTTCGATGCGCCGTCTCCTGGTCGAGCGCTACTGGTCCGGAGGTACAGGACCTATTAAGCCCTACAATCGCTTTGTATCCTGACCCCGCAATATTGCTCCTGCCCTGACAAGGACGTTCCCAGACTAACAGACCCTGTTAGTCCCTAATATGTAATCCCTACGTGTTTCGTACGTCGTGTGATGCACTCATCAGGGGAATAAAGTAATGTAGTGGACTATGCCGTCTTGAAGTATGGCTGCAAAAGCTCCACATCAAAGGGTTAAAATGAATCAAAAACGAGCAGTGGCCCGTATAATACAAGTTATACTAGTGTGGTGGCTAGATGTAGTGGCCCATGCCACTACATGGCATGGACCATTACATCTAGCCACTATACTAGTATAACTTGTATTATACGGGTCACTGTATGGACAGGAAACCTGAGCATAAAAAGGACGTGCCCTTACTTCCTGGTGCCTGTCTGATGGCAGGTACAAGGATTTGATCCTCGCCGGTAAGCTGAAGGTCATCCAGATCAGGAGTCCTGATTCTGCTCCAAAGCAGCACAGGCGAGGTGCTGCATGTCAAGGCTAAATGTCAGCAGTGAGGACAGTTGCCATAGTGTGTGACCTAGCCCCAGAAGCATCATGTGGTGGGGACCAGAGTGCGCCTGTTCTGGTTTCCTGCTGCACTGTGCTGACCCCAGTGTGGGAGCAGGTATGCAGGGAGACCGGTCCAGCGTCTCCGGGAGCAGGATTCGGAGTTGCGTGGTGTGACTCCTCCTCTCCAGACGCACCTCATTTGTTGTGAATGGTTTTGTGCTGGCAGGACGGGACTTCTGGCGCAGTGGGACTGGTGATCTGTGCAGGAGTCCCACACAGAACGCGCCTCCAGTCGGATTGGGTTGTGTCTGTTGAACTGAGCCGATGAGCTAAGGAGGCTGAAGAGGTGCTACTTAAATTCTGTCTGTAAGCATGCTCTGAATTATGGCCTATGATTGTCCCCTCCAGTTAAGGGCAGCAAAGAGGACCTCTGCACCCGTATGAGAGTTCTGGGTGGTAAGTCTACTTTTCTTTAATTACACTCATGATATGTAGTGTGTAATTTGGATTCAGGTTAACCTGTGGACACATTGAAAAACCAACAGCCATTCGAAGCTGAACATGCCTGCTCTAGTCAGAAGGATGCAGGTTACAGCTTTGATTAATTACCACTGGAGGGTCAGTTAATTGGGTAACGATTTGCAGGTTAGTCTCTCCTCCCAGACTGGAGAGAAGCTCAAATGCTGCGCCTCACAGAGCACATGGTTGCTCTTCGTACTGGCGTCCTGCACAGAATACGCTTACTGTCAGATTGGGTTGTGTATGTTGGACTGAGCAGGGGAGCTTAGAAGGTTGAAGAGGTGCTAAATAGAGATGAGCGAGCACTAAAATGCTCGGGTGCTCGTTATTCGAGACGAACTTTTCCAGATGCTCGAGTGCTCGTCTCGAATAACGAGCCCCATTGAAGTCAATGGGAGACCCGAGCATTTTTCAAAGGGACCATGGTTCGGGAATAAAATGTGTTATTTAATTGAAAAAGAATGTCTTCTGATAAGTTAGCAGATGTATGCAAACATCTGCAATCTATTCTTCACTGTTCCGTGCGTATATTATCTCCCGACAAGTTAACAGATGTGAAGAACAGTGAAGAATAGAATAAAAACAGTGAACACAGGATCATTTAAGTGAAAAACGCAGTGAAAAACACAGTGAAGAATAGATTACAGATGTTCTGCACATCTGCTTACTTGTCGGGGTGATACGCTGTCCCGGGATCCGCTCCTCTTCTTCCACTGAAGTCTCCCCCGTGCTGCCCGATGTCTGTCTCCCCCGTGCTGCCCGATGTCTGTCTCCCCCGTGTCTGCCCGATGTCTGTCTCCCCGTGTGCCCGATGTCTGTCCCCCCCTCCCCCTTGCTGCCCGATGTCTGTCTCCCCCGTGCTGCCGATGTCTCTGTCTTCCTCCTCTCCCCCCGTTCTGCCCGATGTCTGTTCTCCCCCGTGCTGCCCCGATGTCTGTCTCCCCCGTGCTGCCGATGTCTGTCTCCCCCGTGCTGCCCGATTGGGTTCTGTCTACCCCGTGCGCCGCTGTCTGTCTCCCCCGTGCTGCCCGATGTCCTGTCTCCCCCGTGCTGGCCCCCCAGTGTCTGTCCTCCCCTGCTTGCCCGATGTCTGTCTCCCCCGTGCTGCCGATTTCTGTCTCCCCCCTGCTGCCTATGCTGTCTCCCGTGCGGCCCGATGTCTGTCTCCCCCGTGCTGCCCGATGTCTTTACTCCCCCTGCTGCCCGATGTCTGTCTCCCCGGCTCCCGATTGTCTGTCTCCTCCCTCTCCCCCGTGCTGCCCGATGTCTGTCTCCCCCGTGCTTGCCCGATGTCTGTCTCCCCCCGTGCTGCCCGATGTCGTCTCCTCCCCCGGCTGCCCCGATGTCTGTCTCCCCCGTGCTGCCCGAATGAGATATCTTGGTGTGCTCATGTCTCCCAGGAAAAGAGACAAGCCCTACAGGACAGGTTGAGCTGTTGCTTCTCTTTCCATTCCAACATCACACAAAGCTTTTAAAGACATTTCTTGGGTTTTGTCACTAGAGATTCATAGATGGTTTTGCAGAAAAAGCAGCCTCTTTATGATCTTTCGAAACTAATCATGATGATTCTTTTGGACCATGGGAGAGCACAACAGAAAGCTTTTGATACCTTGAAAGAGATTTACCATCAGCACAACAAGCACTTGCTACTGTTGAGACACCATTGTCAGCAGTCCTTTTGCAGTCGCAAGGGGGGAGTGGAAAATTTTGGTATATTTTTACAAGCTCCTCACACCTGTCGAAGGTTTTGAAATTTTGTGCCAGATATTTAGTGAGAGATCCAGAATGTACCAGTACCATAAAAACGTAACTTTTAATAATTACTGATTAAAATTATTTCACATTGAACCACAATAGTATGCACATCAACCATGTAGTCAGCAAAAACACATCAGAAAGGGAGCCTCGTTCAGACCTCCAATATGTCTCGGCTGACACGATTCCCGTAATACCTCACCGTGTCTAAGGTCATTCCTGTATAGCATATGACACGGTGCATCATCATCTCAAAAGCACAGACCAACATTATCCGGACTGAAGAATAATAGGGTTGATCTCACCAGTCTTCGATGCGCCGTCTCCTGGTCGAGCGCTACTGGTCCGGAGGTACAGGACCTATTTAAGCCCTACAATCGCTTTGTATCCTGACCCCGCAATATTGCTCCTGCCTGACAAGGACGTTCCCAGACTAACAGACCCTGTTAGTCCCTAATATGTATCCTAACGTGTTTCGTACGTCTGTGATGCACTCCATCGGGGAATAAAGTAATGTAGGGACTATGCCGTCTTGAAGTATGGCTGGCAAAAGCTCCACATCAAGGGTTAAAAGGAATCAAAAACGAGCAGTGGCCCGTATAATACAAGTTATACTATGTGGTGGCTAGATGTAGTGGCCCATGCCCACATGGCATGGACCATTACATCTAGCACTAATACTAGTATAACTTGTATTATACGGGTCACTGTATGGACAGGAAACCTGAGCATAAAAAGGACGTGCCCTTACTTCCTGGTGCCTGTCTGATGGCAGGTACAAGGTATTGATCCTCGCCGGTAACTGAAGGTCATCCAGATCAGGAGTCCTGATTCGCTCCAAAGCAGCACAGGCGAGGTGCTGCATGTCAAGGCTAAATGTCAGCAGTGAGGACAGTTGCCATAGTGTGTGACCTACCCCAGAAGCATCATGTGGTGGGGACCAGAGTGGCCGCTGTTCTGGTTTCCTGCTGCACTGTCTGACCCCAGTGTGGGAGCAGTATGCAGGGAGAACCGGTCCCCTTCTCCGGGAGCAGTTCGAGTTGCGTGGTGTGTTCTCCTCCTCTCCAGACGCACCTCATTTGTTTGTGAATGGTTTTGTGCTGGCAGGACGGGACTTCTGGCGCAGCGTGGACTGGGTGATCTGTGCAGAGTCCCCACAGAACGCGCCTCCAGTCGGATTGGTTTGTGTCTGTTGAACTGAGCCGATGATGCTAAGGAGGCTGAAGAGTGCTACTTAAATTCTGTCTGTAAGCATGCTCTGAATTATGGCCTATGATTGTCCCCTTCAGTTAAGGGCAGCAAAGGACCTCTGCACCCGTATGAGAGTTCTGGGTGGTAAGGTCTACTTTTCTTAATTACACTCATGATATGTAGTGTGTATTTGGATTCAGGTTAACCTGTGGACACATTGAAAACCAACAGCCATTCGAAGCTGAACATGCCTGCTCTAGTCAGAAGATGCAGGTTACAGCTTTGATTAATTACCACTGGAGGGTCAGTTAATGGGTACGATTTGCAGGTTAGTCTCTCCCTCCCAGACTGGAGAGAAGCTCAATTGCTGCGCCTCAACAGAGCACATGGTTGCTCTTCGTACGGGCGTCCTGCACAGAATACGCTTACTGTCAGATTGGGTTGTGTATGTTGGACTGAGCAGGGGAGCTTAGAATGTTGAAGAGGTGGCTAATATAGATGAGCGAGCACTAAAATGCTCGGTGCTCGTTATTCGAGACGAACTTTTCCAGATGCTCGAGTGCTCGTCTCGAATAACGAGCCCCATTGAAGTCAAATGGGAGACCCGAGCATTTTTCAAAGGGACCATGGTTCGGGAATAAAATGTGTTATTTAATTGAAAAAAGAATGTCTTCTGATAAGTTAGCAGATGTATGCAAACATCTGCATCTATTCTTCACTGTTCCGTGCGTATATTATCTCCCGACAATTTAACAGTGTGAAGAACAGTGAAGAATAGAATAAAAACAGTGAACACAAGGATCATTTAAGTGAAAAACGCAGTGAAAACACAGTGAAGAATAGATTCAGATGTTCTGCACATCTGCTTACTTGTCGGGGTGATACGCTGTCCCGGGATCCGCTCCTCTTCTCTTCCACTGAAGTCCTCCCCCGTGCTGCCCGATGTCTGTCTCCCCTCTGCCGTGTCTGTCTCCCCCGGCGCCCGATGTCTGTCTCCCCCGTGCTGCCCGATGTCTGTCTCCCCCCCGTGCTGCCCGATGTCCTGTCTCTCCCCCCGTGCGCCCGATTCTGTCTCCCTCCCCCGTGCTGCCCGAGTCGTCTCCCCCTGCTGCCACCCGTCGCCCGATGTCTGTCTCCCCCGTGCTGCCATGTCTGTCTCCCCCGTGCTGCCCGATGTCTGTCTCCCCCCGTGCTGCCCGATGTCTGTCTCCCCCGTGCTGCCCGATTCTGTCTCCCCGTGCTGCCGATGTCTGTCTCCCTTGCTGCCCAGTCTGTCTCCCCCGTGCTGCCCGATTCTGTCTCCCCCGTGCTGCCCGATGTCTGTCTCCCCCGTGCTGCCCGATGTCTGTCTCCCCGTGCTGCCCGATGTCTGTCCCCCCGTGCTGCCCGATCTGTCTCCCTCCTCCCCGTGCTGCCGCGATGTCTGTCTCCCCCGTGCTGCCGATTCTGTCTCCCCCGTGCTGCCCGTGCCTGTCTCCCCCCGTGCTGCCCGATGTCTGTCTCCCCCGGCTGCCCGATGTCTGTCTCCCCCTGCTGCCGATGTCTGTCTCCCCCGTGCTGCCCGATGTCTGTCTCCCCCGTGCTGCCCGATGTCTGTCTCCCCCCTGCTGCCCGTGTCTGTCTCCCCCGTCCCGATGTCTGTCCCCGCGGCTGCCCGATGTCTGTCTCCCCCGTGCTCGCCCGATGTTGTCTCCCGTGCTGACCCATGTCTGTTCCCCCGTGACTGCCGATGTTTCTGTCCTCCCCGTGCTGCCCGGTATGTCCCTGTCCCCCGTGCTGCCCGATGTCTGTCTCCCCGTGCTGCCCGATGTCTTCTCCCCCGTCTGGCCCGATGTCTGTCTCCCCGTGCGGCCCGATGTCTGTCCCTCCCCCGTGCTTGCCCGTGTCTGTCTCCCTGCTGCCCGTTCCGCTCGCAATATCTCCGACAAGTAAGCGATGTGCGCGAACATCTGTAATCTATCTTCACTGTTTCTTTTCACTGTGTTTTTTAATTAAATGCTCGTCTCTAGCAGGGGAAATACTCGTCCAGCAACTAGCCCGTTTCGAGTACCTAATACTCAACGAGCCTCAAGCTCGCGAGTATACCTCCTCATCTCTAGTGCTAATAGATTGTCAGCAGCATGCTCTGATTTGGCCGATGAGTTGTCCACCTACAGCTGAAGCAGCAAGAGGACGCATCGGTTTCAGTTAATTATCTAAGACTTGGAAGGTTCCCTCTCTTTCCGGTGTGAGAGGATTGAGTGCTGAGGCCCTCACAGATCACTGGTTGTTCTTCAGCTATCCTGTGGAGGTATTTAAGACAAGAGCCACCATGATGCTTTTTATAAAGCATCTGCTTGAACCACGCAAGTCCAGTAATGTATGTGGTTGCTTGAGTGCCAGTGCACTGAAGATTGGATTCTCACTAAGGGTGCGGTCACACGTCGCCGTTTCGCATGCGTTTAAAATGCATTGGAATATCTTAGAGGTGATTTGCCTAATTAAACACCTCTTAACATTGTGTAACAATGCGTTAACGGTTGCATTTTGTAACACAGGTTAGCAGCTGTTTATTAGGCAAATCACTCTCCCAGCTATTACAATGCGTTTTTAACGCATGCGTTAACCGCGACTTGTGAACCGACCCAGAGGGCCTGGCCACACAGGGCACTTTCTGCCTTGCAAACGCAGACAAAGTCCGCGCCCACCCTGGGCGGGCCTCGGCCCAATCCGCATCGGCGTTCTATGGAAACGCCTGCGATCGGGAACGAGCCGCCGTGTTTTGCGTTAAAAAGAGAAAGCGCCCTGTTGGCGCCGGCCTAAGGGTGAGCAGTGTTGTTCCACAGGTAATGAGAAATATCTGTTACTTATGCCTGAATCCTTCTGGGAGCAGTGTCTCCAGAAACCACGCAAGTATGGGAATAATGCCAAAAGCTTTGCTGAGGAATAGTGGGTGCCTCCAATACATAAGATACTGTGATTTTGTGCTGAATTCTAGAATCAGTGGTTCCACATTGAGTCAAGATAATTGAATGATGCTATAATCCTTGCTTGTGAAAATAGTTTTTTCCACCTGATGCACAAGCAGTTAATAATAACATCATCCTGGCTTGATGTAGTTAAACAAGTCTTGAGGTAAGTTGAATATGCATATCCTTGCTTTGCTGTGACGCTGCTTCCACAATAACCGCCAAGATATGGGAAAATTACTATAATCCCGGGTGTGGTTGTTGTTTCACAGTACCCGTATGTGAATGGTTTACATAATCCTTGCTCTGAGCACTGGTTCCACAACTACCCAAGGTAATGGGAATAATAACCACAATCTTGCTGTGAGGAGGGGGGGGGGGCGGTGAATTCCAACACGTAGCAAAAGGTAAAAAAGAAGAGTCGGCACTCACCCAACTAGGAAAAATCTTCTTTATCAACACCAAGCATGGGGCAGGGAGTGCTACAACTCTGTGCAATCGGCAACGGGCCGTGTCGCGCTCTCATGGCGCTTCGTCTTGCGTACTGGGACGTAGGCGGATGTGGGCTATTATTACCCCTTCCGTTGACGTCACCCTTCCCGGATGTCATGTGATGTGGGAATTCCTGGGGGTGTTGTGTACATCCTATGGGTGTCACGTGGTCCGTCCATTCCTGTGACCGTAATATCGGGTAACATACACTCCGTAGACCTTGCGTGATGCCACAACAACGGATCTAAAGAGGTAATTCTATACATTGTGTCATAACTCAAATTACCAAAAACATCTAAAAGCACTCCAATATGAACACTGTGATACTAAACGGAAAATGAGTATTTATTATTGCAATACATTTCAGCTAGATCCTTGACAAGAATACTGTCCATATCCATTCTTGTCATTAAGCCAATTGGGCCTTCTGCTTCTGTCTTTAAAATCCATCGTGCCTCACATCTCAACAATTCTCTATGTCTGGTCTCCCCCATTGCTATTGGGTCCGGACCTGTTCATGCTGCAAAGAAAAGCACATCTGGATTACCTGCATGAGCCCGTTTACATGTTTGTATGATTCTGGAGGACCCTTTCCCCTGTATTATACGAGCGGTTATGTTCTCTGACCTAACATAAAGGGGTCGAATGGGTTTTTTCCTATGTAGAACGTTTACCCGGACAAAAGATACATCAACTGTATAATCTGTTTTGCAGCTGATGATTTTCACTGTCCGTTGTGGTACTACCCGATCTTGATGGTATATAATGTGAGGTGAAATTTACAGAAGTTACAATTGTGGCATTGGAAATTGCCCTCGATCGGAATTTCGCTATCCAACCAGGTAGTCGTGTTTTCCCGAATCGCTTTTAACACCAGCAATTTTTCATAATTGGGGTTTCCGTCTGAAAGCCACTATGGTGGCATTTCTGGTTACTTTCTCTAAGTCGTGATCCTCTCTAGAACCCCATTTCTTTTCTCCGTATTGCTTTCTTAATATTTTTCCTCATTGGGTCCAATCGAAAAGTGAATGTAATCTGTCTTTTTTTATTCTCTCCCTGCCATTTTTTTTCGTATCCCTATACAGGAGTTGTCTCCTATCAAAGTTCGTAGGGCTCCTCGTATTCTGAGTCCCGATGATGTTCATCCGGATACCCTCTAGCTCTAAGTCTATCCTCAATTCGAGAGCTTGGTTTGAAGGAGTCCTCAGTATCATTAATGCTTCTCATTCGACTAATTGTCCGTATGGTACTGCTTTTATTTAACGTGGTCTGGTGTGCACTATCGAATGCAATATACGCGTTAGTGGCTGTAGTTTTCGGTAGCCACTGACTTGGATACGGTCACAACAATTCCACCTGGACGTCCAGAAAGTCAAGACGTTTGTTGCCGAAATTGCTCGTGAATCTCATGTTCATAAGGGTGAGCAGTTGTTCCACAGGTATAGAAGATATTGTTAATTATGCCTGAATCCTTCTGGGAGCAGTGGCTCCAGAAACCACGCAAGTAATGGTGAATAATGCCAAAATCTTTGCTGGGAATAGTGGTTCCTCAAATACATAAGATACTGTGATTTTGTGCTGAATTCTAGAAGCAGTGGTTCCACATGTAGGCAAGATAATGTGAATGATGCTATAATCCTTGCTGTGAATAGTTGTTTCCACAGATGCACAAGGCAAGGTGAATAATAACATAATCCTGGCTGTGAGTGGTAGTTAAACAAGTACTTGAGGTAATGTGAATGATGCTATAATCCTTGCTGTGAGCACTGCTTCCACAAGTACCTAAGATAATGGGAATAATAATATAATCCCGGGTGTGAGTGGTGTTTCCACAAGTACCCAAGGTAATGTGAATGGTTACATAATCCTTGCTCTGAGCACTGGTTCCACAACTACCCAAGGTAATGGGAATAATAACACAATCTTGGCTGTGAGCGGTGATTCCACAAGTAAGCAAAAAGGTAAAAAAGAAGAGGCGGCACTCACCCAACTAGGAAAATCTTCTTTTTATTCAACACCAAGGCATGGGGCAGGGAGGTGCTACACGCTGTGCAGTCGGCAACGGGCCGTTTCGCGCTCTCTTGCGCTTCGTCTGGCCGTACGGGTGACGTCAACGGAGGGGTATATAAGCCCACATCCGCTCACGTCCCCCGTGTCTAAAAGTGACTGGTCGAGTCCTATTGTGTTGATTCCCAAACCTGATGGTTCCCTACGGTTCTGCAATGATTTTAGGAAGTTGAACGAGGTGTCCAAATTTGATTCTTATCCCATGCCCAGGGTTGACGAGTTGATAGAACGACTTGGACAGGCTAGGTTCTTCTCCACCCTTGACCTGACGAAAGGGTATTGGCAGGTACCCCTTACTGACAGGGCCAAAGAGAAGACCGCTTTTGTTACTCCTGATGGACTTTTACAGTACGTGGTACTCCCCTTTGGGCTACATGGGGCTCCCGCCACATTCCAGAGGTTAATGGAATGTTTCCCCTAGGTTTTGCTATTATGCAAGGCCTTAGTGCTGAGGTTTGTGTCCAGCACCTTGGACACAGGTGGTGGGAACAGCCCAATCAGCCTAATAAAAACCGCTCAGCAGAGCTGGAAGTATGGTCTCTCTGGAAGGAGGCTGGAGAGCACGCGGCCTTGACCTCTGTGCCTGGAGCAACGAAAAGTGTTTTGTTAGTGGTGAGTCAGAAAACCATTGTTTAGTTAGCACCCTGATGGGTAGGATATTATTTTGTTTTTGATGCCTGAATGTAAAGGCTGTTTTATTTTGTTCCTGCTGAAATAAACACAGGCTAGACCTGTTTTGGACTGTACTTTGGTGTCACTGTCGTGAACTGCATCACAGCACCCCGCTACCACAGTCTCTACTGGGCCAAACCCCCCACAACATATATACATACATACATACACACACACATACATACAAACACACATACATACACATGTATACACACACACACACACACACACACACACATATATATACATATATATATATATATATATATATATATATATATATACACACATATAGCCAGCAGCAAGAACAGCTCATACAAGAACAGGTGAGATACATGACTTATAGTAAAATACATGATCGTCGTAGTGAGATACATGATACATAGTGAATGTTTCAGCCTGGCCCTGCTCATATAAACAGATGGGTAATAAGTGTAATCTTCTATATGAGTCAGATAAACACACTGCCACCACTGTATACACTAAGACTGGAAATTCTGCACCCCTGTTATATATAAAGCCATCACTTCTCGCCATCATAACACGTCACGCTGTGGGCCCTCACACTAACTAACTAAGAGGCCAAATTATGTGCAGTATGGAAAGAGCATTGCATGGAAGTGAGTGTGTATATACTAATATTTATTTATACATACACACACACTGGAGATCAAAATTAGAGAACACCACACAATTTTTCATAAACTGTATATCTTCTAAAGCACAGATTAAAAATGTTAATGAGATGAATGAAAAAAAAAACTGATCAAAATTAGGGCCGATTCACACCAGCGTTTTTTTTTTACATCAGTGATTTTTCACTTAACCCATTTTAGCTTATGGTCACATACAGTTTGTTTTCCCTTTCGTGGCTTCATTTTCTACTGATGCCTTAGGCCCCTTCCACACTTGCGTTGCAGATCACATCAGAGTCTGATCAGGGTGCGATCAGGGTTTGGTCAGTGAAAAACTGACATTTTGCACCAGAGTTCAATCAGTTTTCAGTCAAAGTTTATTCAGTGTCTCAGGCGCTTGTGTGTGAAAAAAATGCAAGTCTGAAAAAGCCCAATGGGTCAGAGTGCAATGCAAGTTCTGCACGTCAAAAGCACTTGCAGAACACGTGTGTGAAAAATGCAAGTGCAGAAGGGGCCTTACTGAGTCATTCTTTTCAATGTTGTGCTATATTTTTTCCACTGAGCACTGATCAGTGGAAAAAAACCTGAAGTGTGAAAAAGTCAATTGAAAAGAATGGTTCAGTAAGGGTGATGCCTCAGATCGGTTAAAAGCAGTCCGTTAAAAAATGCATCCGTTTTTGAAAAACTCATAAGTTTTTTGAAAACGGATCCGTTTTTAACAGGTTTTACCAATCATCTTAATTAAAACTGGTCAAAAATTAGTTTTAGTAAACATTTCTTAAATCTGTGCTGCATCTCCAGACATCCTTATTCAATGACCTATACATCAGGTCACGTGCAAGCAATAGAAGATATTATTCCAGCTGTTAGGTATCTATTGCAAAATCCTATGGAGCTCAGGTTTCCCTCGTGTGTTTATAGAAACTAAATATTTACTTCACAGCCTAAAGCCCTTGTAGGGTGAGAGGATGGAGACAAAGACGTGTCTATAAAGTTTAATTCCTGCACTTCATCATATTCTTCCACATTAAAGCAAATCCACATTAAAGCAATTTCTCGGAGATTAATAGATTAAGCTGTGCTGCGTCATTTGGCATATACTATGATGCGTGTGCTCCATGGTTTTACATAGGACCTGCCTTATAAGTGCTGAATGCTAGTAAGCCAATTAAACATGTCCAGAAGCTTACCTAGACAATTATCTGTTCTAAATTATATAAGGTCTATTCCTTTATAAATTATTACCCAACATGTATAATCCTCCATGTATAATGCACCTTAGAGGGCATCTACTGCCAGGATGAAGGACTGTATGCAAATGTAGGCTCCATAGGTGTTAAAGGGAATCTTCCAGCACCATTCTACCCATGAAGGTAGAACGGGTGGTAGGTGTATGTATGGGACGTGAGGGTAGCCCTTTTTAGAGTTAATCCTCACGCCCCGGCTATCTTTTAGAAAACTTTATTAGGCTAATATGTAAATTTTGTTAAGCGGCAACTGGGGCGTGGAGTAGCTGGACATGAGGCTACATGTCGCGGCTACTTCACGCCCAAGTAGCCTCTTTTCTCCTCCTACCCTTACAGCTTCGGCGTGCCGCTCCTTGTAGCTGCGTGCCCTCGTCCGAGAAGCCGGAGTTCTGTGGATGCGCAGTAGCTCCGACCTCGAAGCTGTGGCTGCACAGCCGCGGGCCTGAGTTCTGCGCATGCTCAGAATGCCCGCTTCTCGGACAAGGGCGTGCAGCTACCAGGAGCTGCGTGCCGAAGATGTAAGGCTAGGAGGAGAAAAGAGGCTACATGGGCGTGGACAAGCCACGACATGTAGCCTCATGTCCAGCTACTCCACGCCCCAGTAGCTGCTTAACATAATTTACATATTAGCCTAATAAAGTTTTCTAAAGGATAGCGGGGACGTGAGGATTAACTCTAAAAAGGGCTACCCTCACGTCCCATACATTCTCCAACCACCCGTTCTACCTTCATAGGTAGAATCGTGCTGGTAGGTTACCTTTAATGGAGCCTGCAGTCTTTCATCCTGGTGGTAGATGGTAAGGTCAGGTTTCATCAAGGTTGCAGCACAAAACTGGCGCAGACACAATTAACATCGGACTAAGCAGTAACATGACCATTTAGGTGCACATTTTTTCTGTCTTGTCGGACACAGTGCAGCCCCGACACAAAACTTGCGCAGACATTTTATAAATACATGTACAAGCAGTTTGCACTTTCCTTTAGTGCAAAGTGAGACAGAAAACTGCCCAGGGTGGTGGCATCGTCTAGAAAATCAACTGTGAAAGTTTAGCACTGAAGTTAAGTTCTCCCAGTGCCAATTTTGCTGTAATGGATGGTCCTGCGTACATGGACATCACATCACTCCACAAGTCTGGTGAATGAAGTCCGTCACTACAAAGTAGGTGTCCTGAGGTGGCAGAGTTTGACTTCAAAACAAAGGTTCCCTTTAAGTTGCATGAGAACATACTGACAGTGGTTTATTAGGTCAATTTCTGCTGTAAAGTTCCCTATAAGCTGCACAGTGATCGGTGCATAATTTGAATGCTAAACATACAATGGTGGGAGAAGTCCATTCAAATAACAACAACAGAGTCCGACAGATGGTGTAATTACCGTCTGAAAGGAAACGTCGGCACTACCAGGGAATTCTTGGACAGCCTCGTATTATGGCGTTCAGGTGGGGGACAAAAAGCCTAGTACACGGGTGGTGCTCAACCAAGAAGATGTATGTATCCAAGCGAAAAGGTAAAAAAGAGGCGGCACTCACCCAACTAGGAAAATCTTCTTTTTATTCAACACCAAAGCATGGGGCAGGGAGGTGCTACACGCTGTGCAGTCGGCAACGGGCTGTTTCGCGCTCTCTTGCGCTTCGTCTGGCCGTACGGGGGACGTGAGCGGATGTGGGTTTATGTACCTCTCTGTTGACGTCACCCGTCAAGGAGCGTCATGTGATGTGGGAATTCCCGGGGGTGTGTACATCCGTAGTGGGTGTCACGTGGTCCGGTTATGTCATGTGACCAGAATCGGATAAGCATACACTCCGAACCGACGTGATTGCCACAAACACGGATCTAAGGGTAAATCAATACATAGTGTCATAAACTCAAATTATCAAAACATATTAAAATCACTCCATATGAACATTGTGATACTAAATGGAAAACTGAGTATTATTATTGCATATTTTTATCAGTTGGATCCTGAATCATAGAAATACTGCCATATCATTCTTGTCATTAAGGCCAATTGGGCCTTCTGCTTCTGTCCTTAAAATCCATCGTGCCTCGCATCTCAACAATTCTCTATGTCTATCTCCCCCATTGCTGTTGGTCAGGACCTGTTCAATGCCTGCAAAGGAAAGTACGTCTGGATTACCTGCATGAGCCATTCTAACATGTTGTATGAGTCGTGAGGATCCCTTCCCTGTATGTATAGAGCGATGATGTTCTCTGAACCTAACATAAAGGGGTCGAATGGTTTTTCCTACGTAGAAACGTTTACAAGGACAAAAGATAACATAAACTATATAATCTGTTTTACAGCTGATAAATTGTTTCACTGTCGTTGTAATGCTCCCGATCTTGAGGATATTAGCGATAAGGTGGAATTTACAAAAATTACAATTGTGGCATTGGAAATTACCCTTCGGAACCTCTCTATCCAGCCAGGTAGTCGTATTCTCCCCGAATCTACTTTTAACCAGCAAATTTTTCATGGTTGGGTTTCGTCTGAACGCCACTATGGGTGCATATCTGGTCACTTTCTCTAGGTCGGGATCTCTCTCTAAAATCCTCCAATTCCTCCGTATTACTTTCTTAATATTTCCTTCATTGGGTCCAAAATCAAAAGTAAACGTAAATCTGTCTTTTTTATTCTCTCCCTGTATTTTTCGTTCTCTATATAGTAGCTGTCTCCTATCAAGTCGTAGGGCTCTCTCGTATGCTGATCCGATAATTTCATCCGGATACCCTCTAGCTCTAAGTCTATCCCTCAATTCGAGAGCTTGTGTTTGGAAGGAGTCCTCAGTATCATTAATGCGTCTCAATCGGACAAATTGTCCGTATGGTACAGCTTTTTTAACGTGGTCTGGGTGTGCACTATCGAAATGCAATAACGCGTTAGTAGCTGTAGGTTTACGATAGCCACTGACCTGGATACGGTCAACAATAATGTCCACCTGGACGTCCAGAAATTCAAGACGTTTGTTGCCGAAATTGCTCGTGAATCTCATGTTCATCTTGTTACCCTCGTTTAAAAATTTAACAAAATCGTAGAACTCAGACTCAGATCCGGACCAGGCCATGAACACATCGTCGATGTACCTAAGATATGTGTGTATATACTTTATATATGGGTTAGTGGCATTTAGAATAAATCTACTTTCAAAAACCGCCAGGAATATATTTGCAAAGGTACATGCGACTGGTGTGCCCATGGCCGTCCCCGTAATCTGGTTGAACCATTGGTTATTAAACAAAAAAGAATTATGGGTCAAGATGAACATGAGAGCTTCACGAACAAAACCGACCAATGCCTCACTTTTACCTGCATTTTTCAAGACCAAACATATTGCCTCGACTCCCTCTAAATGTGGAATCCGCGTATAAAGACTTTCAACGTCTATAGACGTAAGCTTAAGATCTTCCCGCCAAGGAATGTTCTCTATGGCCCTTAAAAAGGAATTAGTGTCCTTCAAGTAAGAAGGTATATCTGTGAGGATGGGTCTAAGTAGCCAATCTAAAAATTGTGAAAGAGATTCAGTCACCGAGCCGATCCCGGCCACTATAGGGCGACCCGGGGGTCGGCTCGGTGACTTATGAATCTTGGGGAGAAAATACCACGAGGGTTTCTTTGGAAATTTTGGAAGGAGTTTTTCAGCTGTCTTAGTTGACAATATATTCTTTTCTACGGCTCTTCTCAAGATGGTGCGTAACTGAGAAATATATTTTGTGGTTGGATCTCCTTTCAAGCGTGTATATGTAGTGGGGTCGTTTAATTGCCTCTCAGCCTCCATTACATAGTATTCTTTTTGCATGATAACAATATTGCCCCCCTTGTCGGCCGGCTTAATAACTATCGATTTCTCTTTCTTGAGTTTTTGTAGGGCTTTCCATTCTTCCCTTGTTAAATTAGGGTTTTGGTTGGGATAAATTAAAGCCTTGACATCTCTGCAAACTTGTTCATAGAATATATCGATAGCTGAGCCGGCCGGCAAGGGGGGACAAAAGGTGGATCGATTGCCACCTCTGAAATCAGTTATAATTATGTCATTAGAGGCTGATGCATCGAGTTCGACGCCATCATTGTCTCTCAGTAATAGTTCTAGAACATCTAGACAGGTAAGGTCAATCGTATCAGGAGGGGTGTCAATCTGGAACCCCAAAGGACCTATACATGGTGTCTCACCCTCCAACCTATTATCATTAAGATTTCTTCTAGAGGTAGGAGTATTATCAAACATTTTTCTTAATGCTATATTTCTGATAGATTTATATAAATCAACTTGAAACTGTACAAAATCAAAGTCTCTAGGGAAACTGAAGTTAAGTCCTTTGGATAAAGCCGATAGACAAGCATTGTCCAGAGTTACTGAGGACAAGTTAATTACGTTAGATCCTGGTGCTTCTTGTTGAGTTGGAATTGTTGAAGTTACCGCCAGGAAACTTTCTTTCTTTTCTGGCTCGATCTCCACCTTCCTTTTCCTTTTCCGGCACCTTCCCCTTCGGACTCTACATCTCGGTTTGTTCCCCCTAAAGGGGTATTTACTGCTGCTGAGATGGGTTCTTCTCTATTAATGGTCGTCGTGGGGCCTCGATCTTCCGAGCTACTAGAATCTGATTCTGTTGTCCAAAAATCAGTTGTTCGACGTTTATTTAATTTATTACGTTTAAATGGTTTCTTGGCTCGCCAGGTGAACACACGACCAGACTCAAAGTCACTTTTGTCTCGCATGAACTTATCGCGTTTTTTCTCTTTGATTTCTGCTTGTAAGGGAATTAATCTTTTTTCCAACTTTTTATGAAATATCTCATTTTGTTTATCGGTTAAGCGGGTTCTCAGTTCTGTCTTGGCTCTGCACAACTCTGAGGTGACATGTTCATATTCTTCCTCATTTTTACTTAAAACTAATCTCATTAGTTCCAGTGAGCAGGTCAGTTGAATGGCATTCCATTTGGCGATGAAGGCTGGATTTTCCTGATATTGAGATGCTTCTTTATACGGGCGTAAGCCTCTGGGGGCCCGTTCATGTTCACTGTATGTTTTTAGGGATTTGATGGTCCAAAAAAGGCGTACTTCTTTTTCAGCTAATTGTGAAATTTTTTGTTCTAACATTCGAGTGCTTAGAACTTGCAACTCGTCTTTCCGATCACATTGTTCAAAAAACGTGTTTGCATCCTCCCTGCCAATATTAAATGCGGTGTCACTGAAACCCGGTCCCTGAGTCGTGTCCATTTCCATTTCTTCAAGCAATCAAAAAGTGGTCTAACGGTGTGCTCTGACGTGGGTACAGCAATCCATTCAAATAACAACAACAGAGTCCGACAGATGGTGTAATTACCGAATTCAACGCCATCATTGTCTCTCAGTAATAGTTCTAGAACATCTAGACAGGTAAGGTCAATCGTGTCAGGAGGGGTGTCAATCTGGAAACCCAAAGGACCTATACATGGTGTCTCGCCTTCCAACCTATTATCATTAAGATTTCCTCTAGAGGTAGAAGTATTATCAAACATTTTTCTTAATGCTATATTTCTGATAGATTTATATAAATCAACTTGAAACTGTACAAAATCAAAGTCTCTAGGGAAACTGAAATTAAGTCCTTTGGATAGGGCCGATAGACAAGCATTGTCCAAAGTTACTGAGGACAGGTTGATTACGTTGGATCCTGGTGGTTCTTGTGGAGCTGGAATTGTTGAAGTTACCGCCAGGAAACTTTCTTTCTTTTCTGGCTCGATCTCCACCTTCCTTTTCCTTTTCCGGTACCTTCCCCTTCGGACTCTACATCTCGTTTTGTTCCCCCTAAAGGGATATTTACTGCTGCCGAAATGGGTTCTTCTCTATTAATGGTCGTCGTGGAACCTCGATCTTCCGAGCTACTAGAATCTGATTCTGTTGTCCAGAAATCAGTTGTTCGGCGTTTATTTAATTTATTACGTTTAAATGGTTTCTTAGTTCGCCAGGTGAACACACGACCGGACTCAAAGTCACTTTTGTCTCGCATAAACTTGTCACGTTTCTTCTCTTTGATTTCTACTTGTAAGGGAATTAATCTTTTTTCCAACTTTTTATGGAACATCTCATTCTGTTTATCGGTTAAACGGGTTCTCAGTTCTGTCTTGGCTCTGCACAACTCTGAGGTGACATGTTCGTATTCTTCCTCATTTTTACTTAAGACTAATCTCATTAATTCCAGTGAGCAGGTCAGTTGAATGGCGTTCCATTTGGCAATGAAAGCTGGATCTTCCTGATATTGAGATGCTTCTTTATACGGGCGTAAGCCTCTGGGGGCCCGTTCATGTTCACTATATGTTTTTAGAGATTTGATGGTCCAAAATAGGCGTACTTCTTTTTCAGCTAATTGTGAGATTTTTTGTTCCAACATTCGAGTACTAATAACTTGCAACTCATCTTTCCGATCACATTGTTCAAAAAACGTGTTTGCATCCTCCCTGCCAATATTGAATGCGGTGTCACTGGAACCCGGTCCCTGAGTCGTGTCCATTTCCATTTCTTCAAACAATCAATAAGCGGTCTAACGGTGTGCTCTGACGTGGGTACAGGAGTCCATTAAAATAACAACAACAGAGTCCGACAGATGGTGGAATTACCGTCTGAAAGGAAACGTCGGCACTACCAGGCTCGCATGGGAAATTCTTGGACAGCCTCGTATTATGGCGTTCAGGTGGGGGATAAAAAATCCTAGTACACGGGTGGTGCTCAACCAGGAAGATGTGTACATATAAGCAAAAAGGTAAAAAAGAAGAGGCGGCACTCACCCAACTAGGAAAATCTTCTTTTTATTCAACACCAAGGCATGGGGCAGGGAGGTGCTACACGCTGTGCAATCGGCAACGGGCCGTTTCGCGCTCTCTTGCGCTTCGTCTGGCCGTACGGGGGACGTGAGCGGATGTGGGCTTATATACCCCTCCGTTGACGTCACCCGTCAAGGAGTGTCATGTGATGTGGGAATTCCCTAGATGTTCTAGAACTATTACTGAGAGACAATGATGGCGTTGAATTCGATGCATCAGCCTCTAATGATATAGTTATAACCGATTTTAGAGGTGGGATGCATCAGCCTCTAATGATATAGTTATAACCGATTTTAGAGGTGGTAATCGATCCACCTTTTGTCCCCCCTTGCCGGCCGGCTCAGCTATCGATATATTCTATGAACAAGTTTGTAGAGATGTCAAGGCTTTAATTTACCCCAACCAAAACCCTAATTTAACGAGTGAAGAATGGAAAGCCCTACAAAAACTCAGGAAAGAGAAATCGATAGTTATTAAGCCGGCCGACAAGGGGGGCAATATTGTGATCATGCAAAAAGAATACTATATAATGGAGGCTGAGAGGCAATTGAACGATCCCACTACATATACACGCTTGAAAGGAGATCCAACTACAAAATATATTTCACAGTTACGTACCATCTTGAGAAGAGCTGTAGAAAATAATATATTGTCAACTAAGACAGCTGAAAAACTCCTTCCAAAATTTCCAAAAAAACCCTCATGGTATTTCCTCCCCAAGATTCACAAGTCACCGAGCCGACCCCCGGGCCGCCCTATAGTGGCCGGGATCGGCTCGGTGACTGAATCTCTCTCACAATTTTTAGACTGGCTACTAAGACCCATCCTCACAGATATACCTTCCTACTTGAAGGACACTAATTCTTTCTTGAGGGCCATAGAGAATATTCCTTGGCGGGAAGACCTTAAGCTTACGTCCATAGACGTCGAAAGTCTTTATACGCGGATTCCACACCTAGAGGGAGTCGAAGCAATATGTTTGGTTTTGCAAAAAGTGGGTAAAAGTGAGGCATTGGTCGGTTTTGTCCGTGAAGCTCTCATGTTCATCTTGACCCATAATTCCTTTTTATTCAATAACCAATGGTTTAACCAGATTACGGGGACGGCCATGGGCACACCAGTCGCATGTACCTTTGCAAATATATTCTTGGCGGTCTTCGAAAGTAGATTTATTCTAAATGCCACCAACCCATATATAAAGTATATACATACATATCTAAGGTACATCGACGATGTGTTCATGGCCTGGTCCGGATCTGAGTCTGAGTTCCATGATTTTGTTAAATTCTTAAACGAGGGCAACAAGATGAACATGAGATTCACGAGCAATTTCGGCAACAAACGTCTTGAATTTCTGGACGTCCAGGTGGACATTGTTGTTGACCGTATCCAAGTCAGTGGCTACCGAAAACCTACAGCCACTAACGCGTTATTGCATTTCGAAAAAGCCGTACCATACGGACAATTCGTCCGACTGAGACGCATTAATGATACTGAGGACTCCTTTCAAACACAAGCTCTCGAATTGAGGGATAGACTTAGAGCTAGAGGGTATCCGGATGAAATCATCGGATCAGCATACGAGAGAGCCCTACGACTTGATAGGAGACAACTCCTGTATAGGGAACGAAAAATGCAGGGAGAGAATAAAAAAGACAGATTTACATTCACTTTCGATTTTGGACCCAATGAGGAAAATATTAAGAAAGCAATACGGAGAAATTGGAGGATTCTAGAGAGAGATCCCGACTTAGAGAAAGTAACCAGAAATGCACCCATAGTGGCTTTCAGACGAAACCCAACTATGAAAAATTTGCTGGTTAAAAGCAGATTCGGGGAAAACACGACTACCTGGTTGGATAGAGAAATTCCGAAGGGCAATTTCCAATGCCACAATTGTAACTTCTGTAAATTTCACCTCATTACTAATACCCTCAAGATCGGGAGTACCACAACGACAGTGAAACAATTCATCAGCTGCAAAACAGATTATACAGTTTATGTTATCTTTTGTCCTTGTAAACGTTTCTACATAGGAAAAACCATTCGACCCCTTTATGTTAGGTCCAGAGAACATCACCGCTCTATACATACAGGGAAAGGGTCCTCACGACTCATACAACATGTTAGAACGGCTCATGCAGGTAATCCAGATGTGCTTTCCTTTGCAGGCATTGAACAGGTCCTGACCAATAGCAATGGGGGAGACAGACATAGAGAATTGTTGAGATGTGAGGCACGATGGATTTTAAAGACAGAAGCAGAAGGCCCAATTGGCCTTAATGACAAGAATGATATGGCAGTATTTCTATGATCCAGGATCTAGCTGATAATAGTATGCAATAATAATACTCATTTTTCCGTTTAGTATCACAGTGTTCATATGGAGTGATTTTAAGATGTTTTTGTTAATTTGAGTTTATGACACAATGTATAGATTTACCTTTAGATCCGTGTTTGTGGCAATCACGCAGGTCCGGAGTGTATGTTTACCCTATTACGGTCACATGACATGACCGGACCACGTGACACCCACTACGGATGTACACACACCCCCACATGACCGGACCACGTGACACCCACTACGGATGTACACACACCCCCGGGAATTCCCACATCACATGACACTCCTTGACGGGTGACGTCAACGGAAGGGGGCATTAGGGCTGGCAGGGGGCATAAATTATATGTCTGGGGCGGGGGGAGGGAATTATTCTATATCTGGGGCTGGCAGGGGGCATAAATTATATGTCTGGGGCGGGAGGAGGGCATTATTCTATATCTGGGGCTGGTAGGGGGCATAAATTATATGTCTGGGGCAGGGGCATAAATTATATGTCTGGGGCGGGGGGAGGCATTATATCTAGGACTGGCAGGGGGCATTAATTATATGTCTGGGGCGGGCAGGGGGCATTATTCTATATCTAGGGCTGGCAGGGGGCATTATATGGTGGGGGCATTATTGTATATCTGGGGCTGGCAGGGAGCATTAATTATATGTCGGGGGGCATTATTCTATATCTTGGGCTGGCGGGGGCATTAATTATATGTCTGGGGTGGGGGGGCATTATTCTGTATCTGAGGCAGGCAGGGGGCATTATTCTATGTTTGGAATTCAACGCCATCATTGTCTCTCAGTAATAGTTCTAGAACATCTAGACAGGTAAGGTCAATCGTGTCAGGAGGGGTGTCAATCTGGAAACCCAAAGGACCTATACATGGTGTCTCGCCTTCCAACCTATTATCATTAAGATTTCCTCTAGAGGTAGAAGTATTATCAAACATTTTTCTTAATGCTATATTTCTGATAGATTTATATAAATCAACTTGAAACTGTACAAAATCAAAGTCTCTAGGGAAACTGAAATTAAGTCCTTTGGATAGGGCCGATAGACAAGCATTGTCCAAAGTTACTGAGGACAGGTTGATTACGTTGGATCCTGGTGGTTCTTGTGGAGCTGGAATTGTTGAAGTTACCGCCAGGAAACTTTCTTTCTTTTCTGGCTCGATCTCCACCTTCCTTTTCCTTTTCCGGTACCTTCCCCTTCGGACTCTACATCTCGTTTTGTTCCCCCTAAAGGGATATTTACTGCTGCCGAAATGGGTTCTTCTCTATTAATGGTCGTCGTGGAACCTCGATCTTCCGAGCTACTAGAATCTGATTCTGTTGTCCAGAAATCAGTTGTTCGGCGTTTATTTAATTTATTACGTTTAAATGGTTTCTTAGTTCGCCAGGTGAACACACGACCGGACTCAAAGTCACTTTTGTCTCGCATAAACTTGTCACGTTTCTTCTCTTTGATTTCTACTTGTAAGGGAATTAATCTTTTTTCCAACTTTTTATGGAACATCTCATTCTGTTTATCGGTTAAACGGGTTCTCAGTTCTGTCTTGGCTCTGCACAACTCTGAGGTGACATGTTCGTATTCTTCCTCATTTTTACTTAAGACTAATCTCATTAATTCCAGTGAGCAGGTCAGTTGAATGGCGTTCCATTTGGCAATGAAAGCTGGATCTTCCTGATATTGAGATGCTTCTTTATACGGGCGTAAGCCTCTGGGGGCCCGTTCATGTTCACTATATGTTTTTAGAGATTTGATGGTCCAAAATAGGCGTACTTCTTTTTCAGCTAATTGTGAGATTTTTTGTTCCAACATTCGAGTACTAATAACTTGCAACTCATCTTTCCGATCACATTGTTCAAAAAACGTGTTTGCATCCTCCCTGCCAATATTGAATGCGGTGTCACTGGAACCCGGTCCCTGAGTCGTGTCCATTTCCATTTCTTCAAACAATCAATAAGCGGTCTAACGGTGTGCTCTGACGTGGGTACAGGAGTCCATTAAAATAACAACAACAGAGTCCGACAGATGGTGGAATTACCGTCTGAAAGGAAACGTCGGCACTACCAGGCTCGCATGGGAAATTCTTGGACAGCCTCGTATTATGGCGTTCAGGTGGGGGATAAAAAATCCTAGTACACGGGTGGTGCTCAACCAGGAAGATGTGTACATATAAGCAAAAAGGTAAAAAAGAAGAGGCGGCACTCACCCAACTAGGAAAATCTTCTTTTTATTCAACACCAAGGCATGGGGCAGGGAGGTGCTACACGCTGTGCAATCGGCAACGGGCCGTTTCGCGCTCTCTTGCGCTTCGTCTGGCCGTACGGGGGACGTGAGCGGATGTGGGCTTATATACCCCTCCGTTGACGTCACCCGTCAAGGAGTGTCATGTGATGTGGGAATTCCCTAGATGTTCTAGAACTATTACTGAGAGACAATGATGGCGTTGAATTCGATGCATCAGCCTCTAATGATATAGTTATAACCGATTTTAGAGGTGGGATGCATCAGCCTCTAATGATATAGTTATAACCGATTTTAGAGGTGGTAATCGATCCACCTTTTGTCCCCCCTTGCCGGCCGGCTCAGCTATCGATATATTCTATGAACAAGTTTGTAGAGATGTCAAGGCTTTAATTTACCCCAACCAAAACCCTAATTTAACGAGTGAAGAATGGAAAGCCCTACAAAAACTCAGGAAAGAGAAATCGATAGTTATTAAGCCGGCCGACAAGGGGGGCAATATTGTGATCATGCAAAAAGAATACTATATAATGGAGGCTGAGAGGCAATTGAACGATCCCACTACATATACACGCTTGAAAGGAGATCCAACTACAAAATATATTTCACAGTTACGTACCATCTTGAGAAGAGCTGTAGAAAATAATATATTGTCAACTAAGACAGCTGAAAAACTCCTTCCAAAATTTCCAAAAAAACCCTCATGGTATTTCCTCCCCAAGATTCACAAGTCACCGAGCCGACCCCCGGGCCGCCCTATAGTGGCCGGGATCGGCTCGGTGACTGAATCTCTCTCACAATTTTTAGACTGGCTACTAAGACCCATCCTCACAGATATACCTTCCTACTTGAAGGACACTAATTCTTTCTTGAGGGCCATAGAGAATATTCCTTGGCGGGAAGACCTTAAGCTTACGTCCATAGACGTCGAAAGTCTTTATACGCGGATTCCACACCTAGAGGGAGTCGAAGCAATATGTTTGGTTTTGCAAAAAGTGGGTAAAAGTGAGGCATTGGTCGGTTTTGTCCGTGAAGCTCTCATGTTCATCTTGACCCATAATTCCTTTTTATTCAATAACCAATGGTTTAACCAGATTACGGGGACGGCCATGGGCACACCAGTCGCATGTACCTTTGCAAATATATTCTTGGCGGTCTTCGAAAGTAGATTTATTCTAAATGCCACCAACCCATATATAAAGTATATACATACATATCTAAGGTACATCGACGATGTGTTCATGGCCTGGTCCGGATCTGAGTCTGAGTTCCATGATTTTGTTAAATTCTTAAACGAGGGCAACAAGATGAACATGAGATTCACGAGCAATTTCGGCAACAAACGTCTTGAATTTCTGGACGTCCAGGTGGACATTGTTGTTGACCGTATCCAAGTCAGTGGCTACCGAAAACCTACAGCCACTAACGCGTTATTGCATTTCGAAAAAGCCGTACCATACGGACAATTCGTCCGACTGAGACGCATTAATGATACTGAGGACTCCTTTCAAACACAAGCTCTCGAATTGAGGGATAGACTTAGAGCTAGAGGGTATCCGGATGAAATCATCGGATCAGCATACGAGAGAGCCCTACGACTTGATAGGAGACAACTCCTGTATAGGGAACGAAAAATGCAGGGAGAGAATAAAAAAGACAGATTTACATTCACTTTCGATTTTGGACCCAATGAGGAAAATATTAAGAAAGCAATACGGAGAAATTGGAGGATTCTAGAGAGAGATCCCGACTTAGAGAAAGTAACCAGAAATGCACCCATAGTGGCTTTCAGACGAAACCCAACTATGAAAAATTTGCTGGTTAAAAGCAGATTCGGGGAAAACACGACTACCTGGTTGGATAGAGAAATTCCGAAGGGCAATTTCCAATGCCACAATTGTAACTTCTGTAAATTTCACCTCATTACTAATACCCTCAAGATCGGGAGTACCACAACGACAGTGAAACAATTCATCAGCTGCAAAACAGATTATACAGTTTATGTTATCTTTTGTCCTTGTAAACGTTTCTACATAGGAAAAACCATTCGACCCCTTTATGTTAGGTCCAGAGAACATCACCGCTCTATACATACAGGGAAAGGGTCCTCACGACTCATACAACATGTTAGAACGGCTCATGCAGGTAATCCAGATGTGCTTTCCTTTGCAGGCATTGAACAGGTCCTGACCAATAGCAATGGGGGAGACAGACATAGAGAATTGTTGAGATGTGAGGCACGATGGATTTTAAAGACAGAAGCAGAAGGCCCAATTGGCCTTAATGACAAGAATGATATGGCAGTATTTCTATGATCCAGGATCTAGCTGATAATAGTATGCAATAATAATACTCATTTTTCCGTTTAGTATCACAGTGTTCATATGGAGTGATTTTAAGATGTTTTTGTTAATTTGAGTTTATGACACAATGTATAGATTTACCTTTAGATCCGTGTTTGTGGCAATCACGCAGGTCCGGAGTGTATGTTTACCCTATTACGGTCACATGACATGACCGGACCACGTGACACCCACTACGGATGTACACACACCCCCCCCCGTGCTGCCCGATGTCTGTGTCCCCCGTGCTGCCCGATGTCTGTCTCCCCCGTGCTGCCCGATGTCTGTCTCCCCCGTGCTGCCCGATGTCTGTCTCCCCCGTGCTGCCCGATGTCTGTCTCCCCCGTGCTGCCCGATTCTGTCTCCCCGTGCTGCCCGATGTCCTGTCTCCCTTGCTGCCCGATGTCCTGTCTCCCCCGTGCTGCCCGATTTCTGTCTCCCCCCCGTGCTGCCCGATGTCTGTCTCCCCGTGCTGCCGATGTCTGTCTCCCCGTGCTGCCCGATGTCTGGTCCCCCCGTGCTGCCCGATGTCTGTCTCCCACTCCCCCGTGCTGCCGCGATGTCTGTCTCCCCCGTGCTGCCGATGTCTGTCTCCCCCGTGCTTGCCCGATGTCTGTCTCCCCGTGCTGGCCCGATGTCTGTCTCCCCCGTGCTGCCCGATGTCTGTCTCCCCCTGCTGCCCGATTGTCTGTCCTCCCCCGTGCTGCCGATGTCTGTCCTCCCCTTCGTGCTGCCCGATGTCTGTCTCCCCCCTTGCTGCCCGCTGTCTGTCTCCCCCGTGCTGCCCGATGTCTGTCCCCCCGGCTTGCGCCGATGTCTGTCCTCCCCCCGTGCTCGCCCGATGTCTGTCTCCCCGTGCTGCCCATGTCTGTCTCCCCCGTGCGCCCGATGTCTGTTCCTCCCCGTGCTGCCTATGTCTGTCTCCCCGTGCTGCCCGATGTCTGTCTCCCCCGTGCTGCCCGATGTCTGTCTCCCCCGTCTGCCCGATGTCTGTCTCCCCCGTGCTGCCCGATGTCTGTCCCCTCCCCCGTCGGCTTGCCCGTGTCTGTCCCCCCTCTGCCGTGTCTGTCTCCCCCCCCCGCTCCGTTCCGCTCGCAATATCTCCGACAAGTAAGCGATGTGCGCGAACATCTGTAATCTATCTTCACTGTTTCTTTTCACTGTGTTTTTTAATTAAATGCTCGTCTCTAGCAGGGGAAATACTCGTCCAGCAACTAGCCCGTTTCGAGTACCTAATACTCAACGAGCCTCAAGCTCGCGAGTATACCTCCTCATCTCTAGTGCTAATAGATTGTCAGCAGCATGCTCTGATTTGGCCGATGAGTTGTCCACCTACAGCTGAAGCAGCAAGAGGACGCATCGGTTTCAGTTAATTATCTAAGACTTGGAAGGTTCCCTCTCTTTCCGGTGTGAGAGGATTGAGTGCTGAGGCCCTCACAGATCACTGGTTGTTCTTCAGCTATCCTGTGGAGGTATTTAAGACAAGAGCCACCATGATGCTTTTTATAAAGCATCTGCTTGAACCACGCAAGTCCAGTAATGTATGTGGTTGCTTGAGTGCCAGTGCACTGAAGATTGGATTCTCACTAAGGGTGCGGTCACACGTCGCCGTTTCGCATGCGTTTAAAATGCATTGGAATATCTTAGAGGTGATTTGCCTAATTAAACACCTCTTAACATTGTGTAACAATGCGTTAACGGTTGCATTTTGTAACACAGGTTAGCAGCTGTTTATTAGGCAAATCACTCTCCCAGCTATTACAATGCGTTTTTAACGCATGCGTTAACCGCGACTTGTGAACCGACCCAGAGGGCCTGGCCACACAGGGCACTTTCTGCCTTGCAAACGCAGACAAAGTCCGCGCCCACCCTGGGCGGGCCTCGGCCCAATCCGCATCGGCGTTCTATGGAAACGCCTGCGATCGGGAACGAGCCGCCGTGTTTTGCGTTAAAAAGAGAAAGCGCCCTGTTGGCGCCGGCCTAAGGGTGAGCAGTGTTGTTCCACAGGTAATGAGAAATATCTGTTACTTATGCCTGAATCCTTCTGGGAGCAGTGTCTCCAGAAACCACGCAAGTATGGGAATAATGCCAAAAGCTTTGCTGAGGAATAGTGGGTGCCTCCAATACATAAGATACTGTGATTTTGTGCTGAATTCTAGAATCAGTGGTTCCACATTGAGTCAAGATAATTGAATGATGCTATAATCCTTGCTTGTGAAAATAGTTTTTTCCACCTGATGCACAAGCAGTTAATAATAACATCATCCTGGCTTGATGTAGTTAAACAAGTCTTGAGGTAAGTTGAATATGCATATCCTTGCTTTGCTGTGACGCTGCTTCCACAATAACCGCCAAGATATGGGAAAATTACTATAATCCCGGGTGTGGTTGTTGTTTCACAGTACCCGTATGTGAATGGTTTACATAATCCTTGCTCTGAGCACTGGTTCCACAACTACCCAAGGTAATGGGAATAATAACCACAATCTTGCTGTGAGGAGGGGGGGGGGGCGGTGAATTCCAACACGTAGCAAAAGGTAAAAAAGAAGAGTCGGCACTCACCCAACTAGGAAAAATCTTCTTTATCAACACCAAGCATGGGGCAGGGAGTGCTACAACTCTGTGCAATCGGCAACGGGCCGTGTCGCGCTCTCATGGCGCTTCGTCTTGCGTACTGGGACGTAGGCGGATGTGGGCTATTATTACCCCTTCCGTTGACGTCACCCGTTCCAGGATGTCATGTGATGTGGGAATTCCTGGGGGTCGTTGTGTAACATCCCTTATGTGTGTGATTGCACGGTGTGTCTCCGGTCCATTCTGTGACCGTAATACGGGGTAACATTACACTCCGAGACCTGTGCGTGATGCCACAACAACGGATCTGAAAGGGTAATCTATACATGTGGTCATAACTCAAATTACACATAAACATCTAAAACACTCCAATATGAACACTGTGATACTAAACGGAAAATGAGTAATTATTATTGCAATACTATTATCAGCTAGATCCTGGACATAGAATACTGTGCCATATCCATTCTTGTCACTTAGGCCAGTGGGCCTTCTCGCTTCTGTCTTTAAAATCCAATCGTGCCTCACATCTCAACAATTCTCTATGTCTGGTCCTCCCCCATTGCTATTGGTGGACCTGTTCCAATGCCTGCAAAGAAAAGACATCTGGATTAACCTGCATGAGCCGGTTCTAAAACATGTTGTATGATTCGTGAGACCCTTTCCTGTATTATACGAGCGGTGATTTCTCTGGACCTAACATAAGGGGGCGATGGGTTTTTTCCTATGTAGAAACGTTTACCAGGACAAAAGATACATCAACGTATAATCTGTTTTGCAGCTGATGATTGTTCATCACTGTCCGTTGTGGTACTCCCGATCTTGAGGTATTAGTAATGTAGGTGAAAATTTACAGAATTACAATTGTGGCATTGGAAATTGCCCTCGTCGGAATTTCTCTATCCAACCAGGTAGTCGTGTTTTCCTCCCCCCGAATCCTGCTTTTAACCAGCAATATGTTTCATAGTTGGGGTTTCGTCTGAAAGCCACTATGGTGCATTTCTGGTTACTTTCTCTAAGTCGGATCTCTCTCTCCTCAGAATCCCCATTCTTTTCTCCGTATTGCTTTTCTTAATATTTTTCCTCATTGGGTCCAAATCGAAAAGTGAATGTACATCTGTCTTTTTTTATTCTCTCCCTGCCATTTTTTTCGTATCCCTATACAGGAGTTTGTTTCCTATCAAAGTTCGTAGGGCTCTTCTCGTATCTGATCCGATGATTTCAAATCCGGATACCCTCTAGCTCAAGTCTATCCCTCAATGTCGAGAGCTTGGTTTGGAAAGGAGTCCTTCCAGTAATCATTAATGCTGTCTCATTCGGACTAGATTGGTTCCGTATGGTACTGGCTTTTTTTAACGTGGTCTGGTGTTGCACTATCGAAATGCAATATAACGCGTTAGTGGCTGTATGTTTTCGATTGTTTTTTATGCCATGATATAGGATGAGTGGGCGGGCATCACTGTGATACGGACACTGTCCACCTGGACGTCCAGAAATCAAGACGTTTTGTTGCCGAAAGTGCTCGTAAGAATCTCATGTTCATTCCCCCGTGCTGCCCGATGTCTGTCTCCCCCGTGCTGCCCGATGTCTGTCTCCCCCGTGCTGCCCGATGTCTGTCTCCCCCGTGCTGCCCGATGTCTGTCTCCCCCGTGCTGACCGATGTCTCCCTGCTGCTTGATGTCTCCCTGCTGCCTGATGTCTCCCCGCTGCCCGATGTCTCCCCGCTGCCCGATGTCTGTGTCCCCCGTGGTGCTGCCTGATGTCTCCCCGCTGCCCGATGTCTGTGTCCCCCGTGGTGCTGCCCGATGTCTCCCCGCTGCCCGATGTCTCCCCGTGCTGCTTGATGTCTCCCTGCTGCCGTTCCGCGCGTATCTTCCGACAAGTAAGCAGATGTGCCGAACATCTGTAATCTATTCTTCACTGTGTTCTTCACTGTCTTTTTCACTTAAATGATCCTGTGTTCACTGTTTTTATTCTATTCTTCATTGTTCTTCACTGTGTTTTTTTAATTAAATGCTCGATCTCGAGCATGGGAAATACTCGTCCGAGCAACGAGCCGTTTCGAGTACCTTAATACTCGAACGAGCATCAAGCTCGGACGAGTATACTCGCTCATCTCTAATAATCACTAAAGCTTCATTACAGACACCTTACAGCTGATCATTGCAGCCTGGGACTATAGTAACATCCAGAGACTTCACCTGAGGTCACTGTGGGCAGAGGGGTCCGTCTGTAACTAGGGGTTGTCTTTTAGTTGGGTGTCCTTAATTAGGGGACCCCCTGTATTGTCAAAAGCATATAGAAGGTAATAAGGTATTTAGCATGATATAATAGTGAAAAGGCATAAAATCAGATAATAAATTGAATGTCTTATAGTGCAGAACAGTTGTTAAGCATAGTTTATTATATTTATTATAAAATCACATACCTATAGGACAGTATAATATTACTTACTATAGCGGTAAGTCAAGTACAGTATAGTATAAAATCACATAGAAAATATAACATAAAATAACGTGTCATTTGCTTGTTTCAAGCTTTCTAATAGTTTTTAACCCCGGTCGTGTTTGTTTCAAATATTCAATAAAGTATTTGTATTCTACATAATATACTCCATTCTCTACTTTGTGTAATAAAACATAGCAGATTGCAGAATTACATAGATAATCATAGTCTAGTAAAATATCCTATAATATACAATGGACTACAGTATAATATAACACAGAATAGTGCAAAATAGTATAAACAAGCAGAGTTTAGCATTAGGTCTTACAGAATGTAATAAAATATAACATAGTCGAGCACAGAAAAGTAAAGACAAGCATAGCTTAATATAAAATCACACATTAAGATTGTACAGTAATATATATATATCAATCTTTATTAAATATTCTCCACATTCAATACAATTATTCAAATGCACTTTTATAGAAGAATACACTTTAACTTACAGAAAAAGGAACACACAAAAGTACAAGCGATCAACATGGATATCTTCTTCATGAATACAAATCCCCCCCTCAATAAGACACCCCTTTTCTTTCCTCTTGCTACACAGTACAGTATTATTTAACATAGTGTAGTGTGGAGTAGTGTACATCAGTATAGCTTAGTAAAAAGAAAACAAGCAAAAGTATAACACACATGAAAGATAATATAGCACATTACTTTATAACTGATACAAATCATGTAAAACAGAATATAGTACACTATGATATGACATATCCATATACAGGCAGCCCCCGGGTTATGTACAAGATAGGGTCTGGGGGTTTGTTCTTAAGTTGAATTTGTATGTAAGTCGAATCTGTATATTTTATAATTGTAGATCCAGCCAAAAAAAAATTTTGCCCCAGTGACAATTGGAGTTTAAACATTTTTTGCTGTTATTGGACCAAGGATTATCAATAAAGCTTCATTACAGACACATTACAGCTGATCATTGCAGTCTGGGACTATAGTAACATCCAGAGAGGTCACCAGAGGTCAGAGGGGTCTGTCTGTAACTATGGGTTGTCTGTAAGTCGGGTGTCTTTAAATAGGGGACCGCCTGTAGTGGAGAATAGTGTAGATAAGCACCGTATAGTATAAAATCACATAAAATAATATAGTATATGATGATATAATGTAGTATAGTGCAGATCATTATAGAAAAGTACAGTACAGGCAGTCCCCGGGTAACGTGCAAGATAGGTTCTTTAGGTTTGTTCTTAAGTTGAATTTGTAAGTAAGTCGGAACTGTATATTTTATAATTGTAACCCCAGCCAAAATTTTTTGGGTTTCTGTGACAATTGGATTTTAAAACTTTTTGGTTGTCATAAGAACCAGGATTAATAAAAAATCTTAATTGCAGACGCCTGTGATAACTGTTACAGCTGATTATTGTAGCCTATTGCTAAAGTACAGTAAATTACCAACATCCAGAGGTCCGTTTGTAACTAGGGGTCGTATGTAAGTTGGGTGTTTTTAAGTAGCTGACCGCCTATATAGCAAAAAAATCACAAATAAATAAATAAAGTACATAATAATGTAGTACAGAATGAAATACTTAAGTATAGTAACCCATAATATAAAACGACACAATATCAAATAATATAGTTATAATATATAAATATCATTTTTATAATAATATAATAAAAACACTGTATATGTGCTCGGACGAGTATACTCGCTCATCTCTAGTGCTAAATAGATTGTCAGCAAGCATGCTCTGAATTATGGCCGATGAGTGTCCACTACAGCTGAGAGCAGCAAAGAGGGACCTCGGTTCAGTTAATTATCTAATGACTTGAAGGTTACCCTCTCTTTCCGGTGTGGAGAGAGATTGAGTGCTGAGGCACCTCACAGAGCACATGGTTGTTCTTCAGCTATCCTGGGGAAGGTTTAAGACAAGAGCCACATGATGCTTTTATAAAGCATTGCTTGAACCAAGCAAGTCCAGTAATTGTATGTGGTTGCTTTGAGTGCCAGTGCACTGAAAGATTAGGGCACTTTGTCTGCGCTTGCAAACGCAGACAAAGTCGCGCCCACCGGGGCGGGCCTCGGCCCAATCGCATCGGCGTTTCTATGGAAACGCCTGCGATCGGGAACGAGCCGCCGGTGTTTTGCGTTAAAAAGAGAAAGCGCCCTGTGTGGCGCCGGCCTAAGGGTGAGCAGTTGTTCCACAGGTATAGAAGATATTGTTAATTATG